>JADAQX010000741.1:0-25975 GCA_015476325.1 Cardiosporidium cionae
GATGAGGAGGGGGGAGGGGAGAGGGAAGAGATGAGAAGGGGGGAGGGGAGAGGGAAGAGATGAGAAAGGGGGAGGGGAGAGGGAAGAGATGAGAAGGGGAGAGGGAAGAGATGAGAAGAGGAGGAGAGAAGGGGAGGAGATGAGAAGAGGAGGAGATGGAGGGGGATATGGGGAGGAGATGGAGGGGGATATGGGGAGGAGATGGAGGGGGATATGGGGAGGAGATGGAGGGGGATATGGGGAGGAGAAGGAGGAGGAAGGAAAAAAAGAATAAATAGAAAAATAAATAAAAATAGAAAAATAATAAAAAAAAAATAATGACCCTTAAAAACCAAACTAAATATTCCAATGTTTGTTATAAAAGAGAAAAGAAGAAACATTTCAAATTATAAAATTCAAACCAAAATTGTAAAGGAGTATAAAATAGACACAATCTCTCTTTTTCAAATTTCTTCCTCACAACTAAATTGAATACTCCATTATAAACATAATTATATATGTTTCGCTGTTTTTTATTCTATAAGTTGGAAAAAACTTTTTATTTTCGTATTCTTTTTTAATGCTAGTTTTTCTTCTTTTAAAAAAGAAAAATGACCACGTTACTACCTTTAAGATTTGATTCATTTTATATTTATTTTTTTCTTAAAAGAAAATAGTTTTGGGGGTTAAACTTCCTTCATATTCGCTTCTCATAATGTTTATGGGGGAGATTATAATTCCTACGTTTTCTCTTCTTCGCCTATTTAAATTCATCTCTTCTCCTAATTAAATTCTTCTCTTCTTCTTCTCCTATTTTTTTTTTATTGAAATTTTTACCAATTCAGCAGTATTCACTAATCTTGAACAAACGGTAGGAACCGCTTCATCATTTTCTAATAATGGAGCATTGCAAATATAAAGAGAAGAACAAAAGGATTCATTTATTTCTTCATTTTTTTCTCCATATGACGATACTAAAAAGTTCATCTGTTCGTAAAATTCTGAGTTTATAATATACCTAAAAAAAAAAAAATAGAATTACTAAAAAAAAAAAATTATATATAAATTAGGAACCTCTGTATGAAACTCATATTATCCACACAAAAAAAGAAATTGCAAAATTTAAACGGCATAGTAAAAAAGAAAAATATTAATTTTCTACTTTTTGTAAAAAAAGTAAACTGTTTTTGAGTTGAACACATCTAAAAAAATATAAATAATGTCGTTTCTCCTTTATTTTTCTTTCCTATTCTTTTTCATATATATTTTTGTATATGTTTCCTCTTCTTATTATTTTTCTCTTTTCTTCGTATTTCAAGATTGTTTAAACATAGAAAACTCTAGAATCTTTTAAAAAGAAAGTACCCATGAAAAAAAAAGGAAACAAAAAATAATCAAATAAATTAAGAAAACACACTGTATTTAACTCTATACAGTATCTATGTTTCATTTTTATTGGATATAGAAACAGATTATTTTTGTTTAATGAAATATATCAAAAACTTTACCATGTTTCTGTAAGATTTGATGGACTTGTTGCACTATAAAGAAATCCATCATAAGCATTTTTAAGTTGTTTATAAGTTAAACCATATTTTCCCTCCTTAGAAGTTGAAGAAAGTTTCATAAAATGTCTCATTGTGTTAAAAGAATTTATATATATGAAGAATAGAGCCACAAAATTTACTCATAAAACGTTGTGAATTAGAAGAAACGGAATAAAAACTCTATAAATAAAAAAAAATAATAAATGTATTTTTAAAAAAAAAGTAAATTTAAGCTATTAAAATTAAAAACAAATAGTAAAAAAAAAAAAAAATATAGTCTTCACCCCATTCTTTTAACTAACGAGAGAACATTTTCAAAAAGGAAAAACCCACAAAAAATTAAAAAAAATGTCTAATGAATTAAAAATAAAAAGTACATTTCTTTAAGGATTTTAAAGTAAAGAGAGAAGAAAAAAAATATACATAAAAATGCTTTTTATAACAAAAATAAAAAAAAAGGAAAATAGAAGGATCATTAAAACGTTTTATATACTAAGGTTTTTAAATTGAACTTTATATATATATTTTTTGAAATAGATACTTTTTCTTTTGTGGTAGGGGATTAAAACATTCTATGAAAGCCATTTACCATTATAATACTCCTAAAAATAAAAAAAATACAAAACCAAAATTTCCTTCTTTTTTTTATTTCAATAAAACAAAAATTACATTTTCAATTTTAAATCAGAAATATCCCCATTTCTTCTTTTTCATGTACACAGAAAAACATACAGATACTTCCATGTGATACACTAAGCTTCATTTACTTACTGTTTATCCCCCCCAAAAAGAAGAGTGTATATACACCCTGCCTATATATATATTTGAGAAATATTGTAGAGTTTTACGGATAGTTTTCAAAATTTGTATTTAAAAGAAGTTTAAAAATTGCTTTAATCGCAGCATTATTGAATACATCAATACTACGTCAACAAAAAAAGCAAAAACAAAATTCATACAATTTAAAAAGCAAACGCTACTAGCCCAGGTTTCTTGTATGCACACAGGCATTTCAAAAAACTTGGGCATTGCTGCAAGCCGAGTGTAAAGAAACGAATGCTACAGCGTGTGTGAGCTATTCTCATCCTCTCCTTTTCTTTTAAGAAATAGGGGGCCACACTTTTATTCATCACGTTTTCTATTTATCTACTATGCTTGCGTACGTATTATCTTTAGAGAAAAAATGTCAGTTAAGTGCTTACGAAACATGATAAAAAAACGTTAATTACAAAGCGTTCGTTTGTTTTTCAGTTATCGCTCTTTTAAAAAGAATGAGATTTTTACACAAAAAAACCCAATCCACGCTGTAGAGTCCAGCGGTTTGAAGCAAAATTGAGAAAATGAACAAATTCATCCGCTTCATATGACGGAAAAAGTGACTAGTGCACACACCTAAGAGTAGTCTCCCTTTTGAGAAAAAACAGTCTTCAAAGATGAGAAGTGTATCAAATTCATTTCTCGGATTACTCAATAAGCAATCCGAAAAGTGCTACGGTTCCCTCTCTGTTAATTATAGACGAGTACATACACTTCAAAAAAAACTTTACATCAGGTGGAACACTAAAAAGAAAAAAGAGCACTTGCAATAGGCAAGAAAATCTGCAAAGTGGCTAAGAAAGTTACGCCGCAAACAACGAAAAAGTGGCGCGAGTGTAGTAAAAGTTACAAATGAAATAGAGAAAGAAGAACTATAACCGACGAGGGTACTGCTTCTGATATATACCCTAACTAGTCATTTACTGTAACATAGCTTAGTGCTAGAGAATAAAAGTAACATCTTTTTTTGCCTAATTAACACCTTTCTTTATTTTGCTCTCTAGGCTTTTAAATAACGTACTTCTGTTTAATCCACTCTGTTCACGTTATTGTGAGAAATGGCTGGACAGGAGGCCTTGAGTGATTTTGGGAGAAAGTGATAAAACCTACAAAAACGCTCAGTAGCAGAATTAAAAACAAACGAAAACGTGTTGTAAGAATTCAGTTATACGAGAAAAAGGAAAATCAAAAAGGCCAAGTTACTTCACAAATACTGAAGAGTGATCAGCACTTACCATAGAATCTTGTTGCAACTCAGACTTTCAAATCAAGCAAAACTCTTGTTCTAATTTTTAACACTCAAAAGATTTTTCTTCGCATCCCATCTAGAGAAAGGAATGCAGAGACGTAAACGCAAAATGAGGCTATAACCACCTTCAAATCAACCTGGGGCATTTAGAGGTTCTCGATTTCGCAAAGTTATGTTTGAAAATTTACGCCTGCTTTCTCTACCCAGCAAGAGTTCCCCCGTTGGTATTTCTTTGTGAAAAGTACAAAAGTGTGCTAGTGGCAATTGCCGTGTTCTTGTAAAGTTTTTAGCTCACGAAACGTTGAAAGAAAATCCATTATAAGCAAGGAGGAGCCAATATTATTTTTTCAATTGCTAGCAAATCGTGCTCTATTCAATTCACTTTAAGCAAGGCCATGCTGTTTTTGGTAGTTATAAGGTAGTATCGCAACAAAGTAAGTAATTCCGTAATTCTGCTGCGGCAGACCTACTGTTTTCTTCTATTTTTCACGCCTTCCAGATACGAACCCCACCAGTGAATGCACAAAACCTTTTGTTGAAACAAAACAATGCAGGCTTCTGCATTTCCAGTATTTTCAAATTTATTTGGCAAATACTGTCATTTCATGTTAAAACTAACATAAACGTTTCCCCTTATTTTCATGGCGCTGTCTACCATCTTTCGGAGATCGACAAAATATGCCTGCAGCGCACCCTTTCGTAACATAGATGAATTATGGAAAGGTCAGCTACTTTTCCAATAATAATTTCACATTGCTGCTTTTTATTTAAGCTGTATCCCTATGTAACTTTGAAAGTCGCAACTGATGTGCCTGTACCATCTTTCCTACGAAGGAATTACACAATTTTCAGCCGTGTTGCACATCATGTTTTTTAAAAAGGAAATTGAATTTTTTGTTTACAATTTATGTTATTAGGGGGTTACCTTGACCCGACCATTACTGCGACTGAAAAGAGAAAGAATGCAGTTACGGGAGATGCGTGGCCAGCAACTCTTCTTCGGAAGAAATCATTTGATGACCTACACAAACTATGGTACGTTTGCTTAAAAGAACGAAATCTTTTAACGGGTGAAAAATGGGCAGCATGGCAACGCGGTATATCGATGGAGCATCCTGGAAGACTTAAAAAGGTGAGGAGATTCAACTGGAGACTAACTATTACATTTCGTAAGCCATCATAGATTTAATCTAACTAGTGGCCTTTCATTTCATTTCACATCTTACAATGAAAAATAACTACCTAATTCTATCTCAAGCTTGATAAATTTTCCTTTTACTCTCAATCACATTTCGCCCGACATTACTATCTTTCTTATTTGGTTTCATGTGCGAAACATGCCATATACAGTGTAAGCTTACGATGAAGCGGATCCTCTCGGTATTGACTTCACGTGAAATTCATCAGCAATGCTTACGAGCACGGCATATTTTAAATTCCCAAGTATGCAAGATTTGTTTTTTTATAACTTAATAATGCACCGACTTTTCCTTTTTTTGATGATCTTTTTCTTTGTGGCATGCTTAACATGTTGTAGAAAAAGCGAGAAGTACTTGAAACAGAAAGATTTCATATAGAAGAGCAAATACTCAAGTTGCGTCATCAGATAGACCGGTAAGTTCTCCTAGATAATAGTAACACACATTACGCAAATTCTGGCATTCAATCGATGAACATAATGATTTTAATGGATATGCTATCGTTTTCTGGGAATAGTGAAAAACTGTTTTATTCCCCGGTTGGTGAAATAACTCTGCATATTTGGATAATTTGAGTAAATTCCCTTTTGATTATATTTTATAGAATGCAAAATCGAGAATCTTTGATTAAGTCAACTTTAAGAGCAACTTTGGAGAAATTTGAGGCAACTTTGGAGCAAGTGTTGATAGATCTTAAACCGCTACGTTTAGGTACTAACTCTGATTTTTTATTGTTTTTTGTTTATGTAATTGACAACCCTCGCTGTGGTGCTTTCTCTATAACTTGATGTAGTGATAACTTATTTAGCTCTCTGCTAGGAGTACGTATTCTCTATGTAATTCATACGCGATTTACTAGAAACTATGCAATTTGTTGCTCCTGATTGGCGTTATCAAAGAAAATATTCTGATCTACCTGGACCGATAAGTTGGAAGAAGCAAGCAATTCCCGCTCTGAAGGATCAAAATAAATTACCTATCAAGTTTTATTAGATTGTAGTGCTAAGGCCATCTTGGAAAACCAGCTTTCTTCATTGCAGTTAAATCTTAAGTTCGATTTATTTTTGCAAATAATATGTACGTTATTTTGTAAAAAATCAGAGAACCGCGACATCCATCTTCTATCTCAAAAGAGAATTTTTTCATGCATTTTTACGGAGGAATACATTTCGTACTGCTGTCTTATCCCTATGCTTATTAGTAAGGGGAGCATGTTTGTAGCAGTGTGTAAAAGCCATAAAACATGCTTCTTTAGTTTGGAATCTTGCAGCCAGTTTTATACCTCGCTATTGATTTACGTAATATTAAGGAGTGCTTTTTTCCAAATAGTTTTGCTTTCAGCTGCGTTGATTTTTCTCTTCAATATTTTAAAAAGATATTTTGAAATCTACATCGTTTTAGGTATGAGTTTTAAATATTTTTGCTGTGTAAGTCGATCATGTGTCGAAGATAGGTACTGTCTTTGTTTGGTTTATTAATACACTTAGCTTGATTAGTATTCAACATTTTCAACTATAACACACTTCTTTGAAAGAAAGGAAATCATCGCATGATTGAAAAACAAAATGGAATAGTTAAATTGACTTAATTACGATCTACTAATCTTTGTGGCTATATATAGAAACTTTGCATTTTTCTCAAAAGTATTTTACCGAAAAAAACTATGGAGTAAAGCTTGATTTACAAAATTCAACAATATTAGTATAAGTGCAACTTTGTCACTAAAATAACTTGGATGGAATGGTCAATTGATGTAAATGCGGCTAATCCTATTTTATTTGGGTGCCAATCAAAGCCTACAATAGGTTGGGGAGAGAGGATTTTTTTATTTAATAACTCCATTGTCCCCGCTACTCCTCGATTTAATCCGGTGCTTGGATCAACTAAAACTCTTTTTGTGGGGTAGGAATACTTGTAAATGCTTACCTGAAAATAAGGAAGGTAATTTTTGCGGATTAACTCAATGTCAATTTGCATTTTTTTAGTTCTGAGATATAGATTTGTCATTTTATTGCACGCTCAAAAAATTTGATGTATTGATGTTCAACAAATTCAAATTCAGTGTTAAAATAACTGTAGCACCACCGTATGCATTACTAGTTTAAACCTGTCCCACGCAAAGCAAAAAAAGGTGCAATTACTGTGTATATATTTGATTGAAACAGACTGAAATGGGCTATTCATATTCAGACTATGTTGATAGAGAATCTCCAAAATTCTACGTAGAGATATGTTACAGATTCCTTGCATTGTTTTCATGAATCAAAGCTAGACTATTGCTATTTTTTTCAGTTTTAGAAATATGTTACTATATCAAGTAATTTAGTCTTTTGCAGTGACTGCAATGTTATGAAACGATATAGTCACTCTTTCTTTTTTTTTATGGAATCATATTAATGAATACATCTCACCTGTCCTGTGCCGCTTGCGATTGCGCATATTTCTCGATTTTGAGGAAGAAAGTTGCAGCTCCACAAAGTTGCTAAAAGAAATGAATAAAACAAATGATGTTATGATATTAAAAAAAAATTGAACAATAGAAAGGATTTACCACACTTAAAAAAAAAGAAATGGCAGAATTCATGATTAAAAAACCTTTATCTCAACAGCTGAGCAATGTATACTATTTGCTTGGAAACTAAGTCTTTTTGTTAATCTTTTACGCGGAATCATAGCACGTTTAGTAGGTTTGGCAATGCACTAAATACCACTTTCAGTAATGGTAGGAATGTAGGGAATATACTATTAACCTGCCTCATCCTTGTGCTTTAGTTTTGCATAACCATCTTCCGGATGAAAAGTACGTAAATCAAACACGTGTAAAAATCCTTCGAGTGTTGCACATGCTAATTTATTCATTTGAATATACTTTCTATCAAATTGTAGGTGGCAAACACCGTTTTGGATATTTTCCTCTAATATCATGGTGCTGGAGCGCAAATCAAAAAGTTTTACATCTCCATTGTCAAAACCAGCAGCTATGCAGCGATCGCTTTCACTGTAACAATTTCCAAATGCAACTGTCCAGCATTCCGCTATGGCATTGTCAACGGGCTTGAGTTGTAGAATCTACACACATAAGCGTAATTATTGCAGTGTCATTTTAAAGGGCTGGTAACCAAAATTATTTCAAAGCAATGGTCACACGTTTCAACTTTGACAAGAGTTAAAAATCTTAGGTGTATATTCTGAGTATTATCTCCTGAAGCGGACGCGCGTTACCGAAGGTGAGTTGAACCGTACGCTTTGCAATGGTTACCTCTTTTGGTTGTCGGATATCCCATAGCTTTACTGTTCCATCGCGACAGCCCGTCACAACTTCTAAAGGACCATACTTATTATTCGAGGAAATACCACATACGTCAATACATGTTATAGACTCCGAATGGTCGCACGGACTCCAAATATTTTGAAAAGGTCTTGTTACATCGCGTAAGGAAATGTTGCCATCTACTTCCCCTATGTAAGAGTATTAAAATGTTTAAAAATATAAGTTTATCAGGTTTCTTTTTATTTTTGATATCTTTCGTCGGTATTTGTAAAAGAAATTTCAGCGGCATTTTTAGTTCTTTCAGAAAAATTTTGCTCTAAATATAAGTTTAATGCCCAATGCAATTAATCACTGAATGGAAATGAATAATTCGTTATGTAACGCCAGAAAAACATAATGATCAAAAAAACTTCGCAAAGGTTTTTACATTTTGCTACCATAGCGGTTTTTACAAATTTTAAAATATGTCGAATAAGTATTTAAGGCAGAGAAAGTAACCTACTATATACACTTGCAAACAAACAATTGCCTGTTTCTGATAATTATTGCTTTATTTTTCCAGTAAAACTTTTAATTAAATGCTATTACATCCAATACTACTTTATAGTTGAGAAACATTCATTCTACTCTTTTCTAACATAAAAATTAAAGCATTATTCAGTAAGTATCCGCGTTTAAATGCTTACTTAGTAATTTTACTACTTTTCATCCGTAGTTGAATCTAACCTGTAATGAGACACTGAATTCCGGATGAACTTTCGCATGTTTTGACACATTTTATACAACTGGGTGTGATTATTTTTTTTTTTACTTGCAATTTTCCGTTATCCAGTTCTTTTATCTCCAAAATTCCCTGCCGTTTCAGAGTTTCTCCAACTACTGCAAACGACGCTGATTGTGGGATCCAGGAGCACCCAAGAGGCACATAGTCCAAGTTTTCATGTATATGCTCTATCAGCTGAGGAGCATTTTGTAAATCCATTGTGATGACATAGATGACACCTGCAGTTCCTGATTTTATGTGGTAATAATTGCAAACTTTGCTAGTCACAAAATAAATTGTTTGCATTTCATCGTGAAATAATCCACTACAATAAATTGTTATAAGAATGACAATTTCGCTTTTACAAAAAAGAGCATTGAATGTTCATCATGCTCTCTCAATGGAAAGTAGTTTCAGAACTGCTGGAAGACGAATGGTTTTGCGCCTTATTAGAATACTTTGTTGAAGGTGGTTCTTTTGGATAAATTTATACTGAAGCCAGAAAGTGTTTAAAAAAAGAATGTAATGGTCTGCATTTAAATAACTCTAATACTTGCAATTCCCAGTCTTTCTTCGTTGGATCTCCATAATTTATTCATTTTATGCGACTTGATTAGGTAAGGTTTTTTTTATCCTAACCTAACCTAGCCTTTATTAAGTATAGATCTAAACAAGAATGAGTTCTCTTTGTTCGGGAATTTTCCGTATTCTAACTAAAGGCTAAAGGCTTACCTATCTTAACTTGAGTGACTCAAATCCTAGTTAAACGCTCGACTAGTTGAAATTAGCTCTAATGTACTACAAAAGATAGCTATACACCTTTTGTCTTTCATCATAATAGCTAAAATATCAGTAGTTGAATAAAATATGGACTGGGAATGAGGATAAGCAAGATAGATTTCAAAACAAAACATCTCAATATGAGTCATCAACCAGATGAGGACGTGATATGAGTATAAAGTGTGCTTGTTTCTAATGCATTCAATTGCTTGCACTCTTTGAAACATCAGCGTACAAAAAAGGGCAGATTTTGCTGTTCTATTAATAGAAGTCAGAATACATGTTTACCAAATAAATTCTATCCCAATACCCATTGAAAGGTAAGAAATAAATTTTTATTTGTAGAGTAATGAGTTACTCCTGAGCCATTTTCATTATTGCACAAAAAATTTAACCAAAAGTGGCTCCATATAACAATTTTATTTAGAACATACTTACATCTTTTTTTCAAATCAAAATATATATAATTATAGAAAATGTTTAGTAAATTTTAGAATTTCTTGCCGTTATGCATATTTTAAAAATAAGTTAAAAATAATTGATCGTTAAGATGTCCTAAAATTATTCCTTATGTATTGCATGCAAAAATATTTTTATCTGTGGTCTTACTTGCACCCCAGTTGCTTGCCTTTGATTCAACTAGTTTTTTCTTCCTATTTATCAGTTAATTCAAGATATTCTAGAGCAATGTTTGCACCTTACGGAGCATTGTGACAATTAGACTGACAAACCTAAAGTATAGCTATATTATTACGCTATTTTATCATTTGATGATTTAAAGAGATCTAAATTGATGGTACCATAAATATACAATTTGTGCTATGAATCAGAAAAATTACTGTTAAAAAAGAAAAATGAAATTTAACCTCTTTCGTGTGCTACAATTAAGTGAAAATGTGTTTACTACTTGTATTTAACACAAATGCTTCAAAATTATAAACGCATCATGTACTTCGCTAGTCGATGGTGATACAATTCAATAAAAAATGAACAGTAAATGTTGTCCAAAGTAACAATTGGAAAAATTGTCTTCAGTAAAAAATACCTTTTGTTAATCCCGGGAGCAGCGAAGCTTCCATCCGCCCTATGAACTAGAGCATCCTAAACCATGCCATATTTTTATGTCCCTACAATGCACTGTGCTACTTTTAGTTATAATTGCCTATTGTATGCATTCAAGTGAGGGCCGATAAAACATGTAGGATATTGGGAAAAGATAAATATTAAGCAGATTAGAAATTATTTTGGTTTTTTTGTGTATGTGTATGCTGCTGGAGGTAACAAAAATATATCACCGTCAGTGAATGTAGTACTACGTCCTGCTTTGAATCTAACAAAATACATACCTTCTTTTATTTATGACTAGCATGAAAGCTATATTCTATCACAATTTAAATGAAACAAATTTTTTTGAGATTGTTCTTACTGATTCTTTTGCAATACATTGCTTCCATAAAGTGTATGTGTGAAATATCTATTTAATGTCTTAGCTAATATAAGGTTTGCATATCGTTGTAAATTGATATTCTTGCAGCCTGTAAAAAACAAAATAACAATAAAACATTTTTTGCTAGTTTTATCTTCTCTTTTTATCTAGAAATACACATTTTTTCACTTGGAAATAAACAACTTCTCGACTGCATGCATGATTTCCACGTGAATAATTCAATAACCAAAATGTGCCAACTACTCAGAAAATCTGACTTTTTTTTTTGCTTTCTGCAGTTGCTTTCTACAATTTATTAATTTCCCGTGCAGAACGTAGTTTCCATAGAGTAACTTAATTTATATTGATATGAATTATCTGACCAAATGAAAGTATCTAAGGGAGATAAAAATAACGAACCAGCGGGGCAGGCAGTAGAAATTCGTAAAGGACAAACGTATATGTTAGTTTCGAATACACAAACATTTGGGATCATCACCCAATCGCGCAAAACATAGCACTTTGCAAAGCTTTTATTATCTTACATTGAACATAAATGAATGGAACGGACAAAGCTTGCTAATGCTATTCTAAATAGATAACTCAGTTTGATAGCGGTTAAACTGAGTTGTCGTAGTTGTCCGTTGTTTCAATTTTATTATTGATATAGTTAATCATTGTGTGCTCGTATAACTGTGCATTCACACTGAGGAAACAAGTCGTCGAAGTGCACAATATTGCAGCTATTTCTTTGTTGTACTTATCTATGTGTGTACAACTAAATGTTGTTAACTTGTTCTATTTTATAAAAATGAACAAATATGACAGCTTGTCAGTATCTTTCCAGCACTAATTTGAAGTTGCTTGGATAGATTTCCTGATAAGTACTTATCCTACACATTTCATTTCTAGTAAATATTTTTTGGCTAACAACATCTCTTACTTAAAGCAAACTAGCAATGTTTCCTTAAGGATATTGTTGCACGCATGCAAGCAGACTCAAATCGCTGAACCGTCTAACTGTATTCATTATTACAACATTTACGGTCTCTGCTCTCCTCGATATGAATACAATGAAGTTTAACTCACAGAAATGGGTAGCAAGCAAGATTTTTTAATCATTCTTATAATTTTGTATGTTTAGACCATAGCTTATGGTCTTAATTCTATTCTTTGGGTATGTAGGCTATATAGTGAACAAGGAACCCTTTTTCTAGTTGTATTTTTCAATTCCATGATTATAGAAGTAAGTTGGAACCTTGCTTTGGCCAATTTCTTGATTTAGTTTCAAGCAACTAATGAATGGACAATCACATTACCTCTTCCTACGTCACTGAAAAACGCGTAGTCGAAGCTGGCACAACTAAGACTGGCAGAACGTGGACTACCCCATCATTCAACTCGCACAAACAACCACGTTCACATAAATACTCAAATTGGAGTCAAAAAAATTTGATTATTGAAAACATTGCATTTTTTACAAAATAGTACCTAGCTCCCCTATGATATTGGTAAAATGTTTTTACCAAGGTTCCACAAAGCAATTCATAAATGCCCCAAACTAATAAATTTGAGCTGAGTATACAGTACAACCATTTTTATAAGCACTATTATTGACATCGAATACAGCCTGCAAATGCACATTCTTTTTATTGTGAAAAGTTTAAAAGTAGACATAAAAAGAAGGAAAAGGAAAAGAATTCTTTCCCCAACGTTAGGTAAGGGGTAAACTCAGATGTATATATGCAGAAAAATTAGCAAAAACGCGTTGAAGACCATATTTTGGTGCTGCTATGATCATTCACTTAAATAAGTCGGGTATCGTCATACACATTAAAAAATTAATTTGCATTTTGTGTTAAATTAAGCTTTGACTACGGTTGGCCATATATGAAACTTTTGTACAGCCATAATGTATTCAATGTCGATACTTTTTTAGCAGAATTTGATGAGATGTGGTTATTATGCATAAAAACCAAATGTTTCTATCGATAATTTAATAAGGCTGATTTGAACAATTTTCAAGTGATCATAAAATTATTGCTTCAATTTTAGAAAAAGTAAAAACTGGGCTTGATTGTTGAGAAAAAATAAGAAGCTGCACAGCTTATTTATCATGCTTTGAGCGTAGTAAACACGAAAATGCGACATATGTAATACGACATTGTTTACTAAGTCTGTAAGCTAATACATACATAAATATAAATTAGAAGCATATTAAGTAAGTAATCGTGATACTCAGCTTATCATGTATCCACTTTTGCTGGTTCAAATATCTTCTGCTGTTACATTCCTCAAATGGTACAGTTTGTGGAATGACTTGTAAAACGAAGTGTTTTTGCTAGGGCTTCTGCTTGTGTACTCAACAAATCCCACCGCAAACCTTTTTGTAGCTTGTCTTAGTAAGAAATTAATTTCAAAGGCTATTCTAGAATAAAGTATGAATGCTTTTAAATCTATCTTTGAGCAAATTGCTTCAAAAGCTTTTTTCATTTAAACTATATTTTGTAAGGATGAAAGGTTGATGAGATTGCATAGCTGTGACGCTGTAAGCATTAACTGAAAAAACCTGAAGGGTTTTATTTTTCTCTCGTGCTGCAAAAACACAATCGAGATTTAACTAAACAATGGCTGGCTGGTTACATTTTATGTTGCTTTGTCAAATTGTTTCAGTGGTTTTTGAATGTGCTTCTCCATTAAAAATATGGTGGGCACACTTAGTCGATTGAGGAAACGCTGGCCTATGTTTTTACCACTTGTGGACATGACTCAATTTGAGAGCCATTTTTTGCCTGATCTATGAACATTCCTGCGCAGCCTCGAGCGAAGTAAAAAGTCAACTTAAAACGATTGTAGAAACATCTGCATTTCTGCATGTCTAGTTTTTGATTTCTTCGTTCTCATTGTATGCTGCGCCACTTCTTTGCAGTAGCATGCACGTTTTTGCAGTTTGAATTCACAATATGTTTTACTGCATTCCATCTCGCTTTGCTAGTTGGTCAGCTTTCTTTCTACTACATTGGGGAAATGTGCAAGCGAACACTTTATTCATTGCTTTAAATGAAGGACTGAAGCGCCACCTCTAAGCCAAAGCAGATTATCTTTGAAAACTTTTTATAATTGGTAAGGCCGCGAGATTGACCCAGCACTTTGTTTCAAATATTTTTCATTCTAGTTAATTAGTATTCCTCTGCTACCCATATGTTACCGTTTTCTTGAAATTTTTTTTTGTGGAAGTGGTGGAAGTCAAAAGAAAAGTGTGAATTCATACCGTTCCTTCCATACATATCCTCCTCTCTGACAATTTCGAGCTATTGCATCTACTTGAAGCTAAATTTAATTTTGAATTCCATGCGCGCATTTATTTTCCTATGTTCTGTGTCAAGGGGAGTATATTAGTAGAAACGAATTCAAAACTTTTTCTTCGATTGCATGAGAGGAACCTCAGTGCCGCATGAGGATTGGGATGTACAACTCTGTACCTCTCTTTTGAGATTTTTTTGTGAAAATTTGTTTTAGTAGAAGCTTAGCCATTTGAAATCGCATGTTTCACTTGCAAAGTTTTCTAAAATTTAACAGACAGGAAACAGAGAGTATGGACGTAGCGGGGAAAGTAAGAGCAATGGAGACGCATGCACCCGTCCCCTTTGAATACGGACTACCTTTTTGTTTGCCTTAGTACGGCGTATCCCTATATTTTCACACGAATTAGTCTATTCATATTTCTACCATTTGGCTTTAATACAGTATCGTACAAAGTCTTTTACACATGATTCTATTGGTGTTTTCTTTTCAGGTGGCTGTTTTTGTGTAAAACAGCGGTGCCTCTTCCCTCCTCTTGAGAGTATTCCCTATGCGCCCATGTTGTTGTTATCAAAACAATTTTGGGGGTGAAATGTGTGGGAGGTTTGCTCTATTTTGAATTCTCCTTGTTCTCATTGAGCATACTACCGCGCAATGCTACACCTCTGTATGCATCGTGTATGATCTCATTTTTCACTGAAGTCTCTTGAGTATTTAAAAACATGCCCCCTTTCTCTTTCTCTGTACTGTGGAATTTTTTTTTCGTGTTTCAATTCACATTGTATTTGGGAAAACTTGGGGTCACGCTGCTAAGGAGAGGGAAGAAGACATCTTCTTTTGTAGGGTTAACGGCGTGAGAAGGCATGGAAAGTAACACATGGAACCCCCATGCGCTGTACCCTCCTCGTCAATCTTTCCCTAAAAGTGGAAATACAGCTTCTATCACGTTAAAGGGGAATATGGTGCCTCAAGATGTGTTTAACAGTGGCGCTCGTCCAGCAAGTGGAGGTACTGCTGGACGCACTACCTTTGGTATTGCTACACGCACTGGTCCTTTCTTTCGTAGTGGGTACCTTCCCAGAGCCAACGCTCAGCCACAACCTCCCTCATCTCTGCATACAAACGATAGACAACCTGCACGTATACATCCGCAATCGAATACTGGAGGCGAACCCTTCCACACATTACGTAATTTTTCAACCTCCTCCTTTAGTGGCAGTGGTCGAGAGAATGCTACGTCTGTCGTCCCTGCGCAACGACACACCTTTGGCAGTACACACCGCATCACATTACCTTCTAATGCTTCCTCTGGGGAATTCCGGATGGAGGAAAGAACAGAAGGGATGAATTCAACTGAACAAGGAGCACGCCGTGTATTCTTTGGATCTCCAACATCGACAGGCATCCACCGGAGCACAGCGCCTTCTCCACATCATTCTTTACCATTTCCAGCGATGGCGACGCCTTCCCCCTCATTGTATTCTTCCTCTCACCCTCCCTCTCGTTCTCAACGTCTCCCCCCTTCTTCGCATGGTGTTTCTCCAAACGTTCCCTATCCTCCCCCTCAGCGTGGTCTCTCTGCTCCTCTTCAATCCGCAACGAAGGGACCTCTTTCGTTTGTCTTACCTCCGCATACTATACAAACACAGCTTCCTACTCGCCCTTCTTCTTCCCCTTTACCCTCCACGTATGCGAGTGGTACTCATCCTTCTGAGGTATTTCAACCCCCTTCACAGCCCTCAAAATTTTCTTCATTCCCTTCGAGTATCCCTCATCGTAACCTTGGTGTGGGGGAACTTCCCAAGGGACAAACCAGTGGAGAAACTCCCTCCCCCCCCCCTCTTCCTCGTGCTCCATTTTATCTCCCTAACTCTTTGGTACAAGCCCATGCGGCTTCCTTTCCTTCTCTCGAACGCTGTGGGCCTATCTATCAATCCTCCACTAGCTGTGGGACACCTCTTCTTCCTAGGGGTTCCAACTTTCATCCTTCTCCCCCCACGCATTACCCTCCTTTTCGGGGATCTGCCCCTCTACCTACCTCGCAGTCTGTTTCTTCCTCTCCTCCCCTACCTGATGGATGGGTGAGCGGGGGTGTGGTACACCCAAGAGGTTCCACACCCAGAGCTGTCGCTCCCATTTATGCCTCATCTTTTCTAAATATAGCAAGGCAAATCCCTCCTGCGGATGTGCATACCTTTCTTCTTCCAAGAGGGGGCATTCCTCCCGCACCGCCGTCCACTGTGGCACCACCCCTCCGTCCACACGCGAGGGAAAGTAACCTGGCGGAAGGGGGAGGACCCCCCCACCCTCCTCTTGGCAAAGACCCTCCTCCCTCTACGGGATGGGAGGTGAAGAAACGCATTGAAGGAGAGGGGGAGGAACGCCCAGCTGGCGCTCCCATAGGGGAAACTGGCCCTTCTGTGGTAGTGTTGCATCCTCTTGTGAATGCGAGTGGTCCCATTAGTGGGAAAATGGATCCACGGCATGATGCTAAATTTTATCAACCTAGTCAGCATATGGTTCGTGATTTTGAACATCTTGTTCTTCCACCTACGAATCGAACAGATAATCAGTTGCATTCCCCTCTCCCAGAACATGTGGATGCAACTGTGTTGTGTACCAAACTGGATGGAGCCCATTTACTTTGGAAAACCCCTCTTCAACGTTTGAGTTCATTATTACTCTGTCCACCTCTCAGTATAGACGATGAGCCATGGATTGATGGGACAACGACTCTGATGGCTTTGGGATTACCCCGCGCTATCTCCGTGGAGGCGATCACCCATGTATTGGTGGGTTTGTTCAAGGCCAATACATCTTCTGGAGGGACAGAATCTCTTTGTCCAGCGGGATGGGTATCCCCTGTGGATAGTGAGACTGTACCTCTTCCTTGTCTGTCTTCCTCGCCTTATGGAGACGCGTCTCAGGAAGAAGGAACCCTTCTGGAGGCCTCTAAACCTATGTTCTCTAGTGTACATACACGTGGGGGTGCTATTTTTCCTTCTACTGTTCTTGGCCAGGGTGCGGCGGTTCGCCTCTCTTCGCTATTGCGAGGGGACTCCACGGAGGTCTCTCCCACCTCCTCCACGCTTCCCCCCGGCATGGAGGGGAAACGGGGGGGAAAGGACTCTCTGGAGGCAACGAGTACAATTTCCAAAACATTTTCTGCCTCCTGTGAGGCAGTGGGACTAGAAAAAGTTGTGGTTGTGTTTGGAGATGTAGATAGAGGGGCTTTGAATCCACTTCCCATGATGTATCCTCGTCGTGTATCGCTGATAGGATCTGGAGGGGGGAAAGAGACCCCTCAGGTAGTCTCCCCTACACAATCGATCACACCGTATGCTATAGGCTCTCTTTTCTTTTCTTCAGAGGCAGCTGCTCAGGAATTTTGGATTTCTTTCTCTATGAATACAGCTCATGTCTATGGAACCACTATTAAATTATGCCCTGATCCGAGTGGCCTGCGTGTATTAGCTGAGGGATTGGCCTGTACTTTCCATGGCGATACAGAACGTGAAGAAGAGAAAGGATGGATGTCTGGACCCAAAGGGATGCAGGGAGGTGAGAGGATGGGTGCCTCTAAGAGTAGTATGCATGGAAGATCATCCGATACATTACCAGCGATTTCTTCTTCTACTACAACAGAAGAAACTGTAGAGGAGGCATGCACTATGTGGTATCCTTTGATGGACGCATCTCTCTTAAAGAAGGAATTACATTATATATCGGACGCCTGTGTCTGTACACCTCATCCACAATGTGTACAATTTCGTTTTAAAACTACAGCCTATATAGAGGCAATGAGTCTGCACAAAAAACGTATACTTTCTTCTCAAGGGGATTCTCTCACAGCCTTGATGTTTCTCTGTGATGATCGCCTCCTTCCTGCCTTTATAAAACATCCTACGCCTATGAAAAGAACGGCTGTATGTTTTTGATTTTGAGATTGCATGAATTTTTAATAAAATAAAAAATATTGTTTTTTGTTTTTAATAAACTCTAATAAAGGGTTGAAAAAGGAATGTTTTTATAAACAATGTATTGGAAAAGAGAGACTAAGGGCTATAAAAAATATAGAAGGGATTAATAGGTTTTGAAGAGGCGAGAGAGAGAATATTTTTTTTTTAAATGAGAAAGAGAGAAAGAAGGAGGGGGGGAGGAGAGAGAGAAAGGGGGGGGAAGAGAGAATGAGAGAAAGAAAGAGAGCGAATGAGAGAAAGAGAGAGAAAGGGAGAGAAAGAGAAAGAAAGAAAGAGAGAACGAGAGAATAAGAGAAAGAAATAGAGAGAGAGAGAGAGAGAAAGAAAAGAGAAAAAAGGGCTGTGAGGAATGTATGAATGCGGATAGATTTATTTGAAAACTTGAATATGCTTTTTTTTGGTAAGATTTTAGTATTGAATAGTTTCTCAGTTGTAGGATTACAAATGTCCATTCTTTTTTTGTTGTTTTATTTTATTTGATGATAGGGGTAAAATTTTGGGTTTTATATGGTTTTTTAAAATTATCTTTTGCAGAGTTTCTCTTTGTGTTGCCTCGAATTTTTAATTTTTATCTTTATTCCCTGTATTTTTTTAAAATTCATTTTCTTATAATAGTGTTTTTCTTCATTATTCTCACCACCTGGGTTTTAAAAAATAGTATCGTTTATAGAAAGGGTAGCTCTAATAATGATTAGTTTGCATACACTTTTATTTTTTATTACCACTCCACACACAAATAAAGAAAAACAAAAAATGTAATTCATAGGGGCTTGATACATATCCATATATTTCCACCATGTTCTCCTCTGTTTTTTTTGTTGTAGACACAGTCGCTGCCTATGCCATCTGCTACGACTATATCTGCCCTCTCCCATTCCACAGAAAAACTCAAACTTAGCATAAAAGAGGCTGAAAGCGTTGATAGTAGTACGAGTAGTGATGATGACGATGAACATTCTAATAGTAATTCAGAATCAGAGAATTCTAGTAATTCGAGTGATTCTAGTGATTCAGATTCGTCTGTAGAGAATAATGCATCTGAAGCACCTCCACAGGCAGACCTTCCCTGCCCCACGCGTGTACCTACACCCTCCGAACTGGGAGAAAAGGAAAGTCTCCCTATTAAGCTTACTACGAGTAGTACCTCCTATCCTCGTCTTGTAGCCCATCGAAATATTCATTTTAAAGCAAAGAATCGCTCTTCCTTACCTATTCCACCTTCTCGGAAAGAGAAACTTCCTTTGTACTCTTCCAAAGAAGATGCAGTGCCTGTTTTACAGCCATCACCACCCACTTCTAGGCGAGTTGTACCGCCTGCTGTACGTGGAAGAGGGCGAGGCCGTCCACGGCGTATACCCCCTGTCGAGCCTCAGGCGGTAGACCCCACAGTACACTCTGCGAGAGATGACTCTATAGCTGACTCTGAGCAAGGTGCAATTACTGCATTGGAAGGGAAAGACATGGTAAAACGGCAGATTAAAATGGGAGGAGATAACTCTCCTTTAGAACTTCCACACCAAAATGCAGAAAAAAGTATCCCTTACCAAGTGACAGATGAAGGCAAAGTTGAGATAGGAAAGAACCTTACTGAGACCGTATCAAAACGTGATGAAGAGGAGGGAGCACCCTCTGGTAAGAAGAAACGTGGTCGCAAGGCACTCAAGCGTACAGAGTCCACTTCGATTATTGTGAAACAACTAAAATCAACGCTCACGGTGGATATAGTTTCAGAGGCGGAAAATAAAAAGCAGAAATTCTTCGATGATAAGAAATACTTCATAAGCGATGAAGCATATCGTAGACGATCGCTTCGCTTGTTTGGAAGTGGGACTACGGAAGATTTGTTTCAATTAGGAATGAAAGGCGAACGTGAGTGTCGACTGCAAACAGAGTCTATCCTTATGCCATCTCCCAAAGAAATGCGCGTTGATGAAAAGAAAGAAAGCGAGAGTGTAGATATAAACGATTTCAGCAAAGCAGTTGCAGCTAAAGCAATAATTTCACGAGAAATGTCTAGTAAGAAAAAGAAAGTGTACTCCTCTATCGAGGAAAAATTGTACAATACTAAAGTTTTAGCCGAAGCTTATCTCTCAGAACCTCCTATTTTACGATGGGATGAATTTGAAGAGCAACAATTTTTCGATGTCTCTACATTAGATAAAGCATCCATTCCTGTTGTTCACCGTACACCCATTATAAGAGAGGAAAAACGAAAAAAGTAATGAAATCTGGTGTCCAAATATATATGCACTTTTTTCTAAAATGGATTTGTAGTTTGTTTACAATACTGGCCGTAACTATTTTCATTGGCTTTGTAGAAAAGTAGTTTACAAGCAAAAAATAGGGTGAACATCTTTGAAGCATTTGAATTTGCGATATCGCAGGTCGTTTTATATAAAGTCATTTCTCATAACACTCCTTGTTACGTTTTGTCTATTTAATGACCATGTTGCAAAAGGAACACTTTCAATGTGTTATACTTTGCATTGTATCTCTATCGAGCAATATAGACCAATTTTTAAGAGCAGTTTACATTTACTTTGTGTTTCAAATGGGTTACTGTCAATTATATGGAGAAGAAAAAGAAGTTATATGAAACGCGTCGAATTCCTGTTATGGATGATATCACTTTTGCTGTGTTTTGTTGGTTGTAACTAATTTTACTTTCTTGTTTAACTTGCACTCGTAAGGAGATTCCAACTGCGTTGAAGGTTTCTACCGTTGTTACTACATATAAAAAGAACTGCAGCTGCTTTTACTCATCTGTGTTTTACTTTGAACAACAGTCTCTGTGAAGAAGTACAAACGTGCGTTGTAGAAATTAATTTTGCCCTTTTCAATCATTTCAACTCCTAGAATATATGAGAAAGTGTGGCAAGCACACTGCCAGAAAAATTGAAAGATCAGCCACAGAATTTCTTATGCATATCTAGCACGTAATTTGCAAGGCACGGTATTTCTTTGGTATCGTTCTATGCAGCATGAAATAAATGAACTTCTGAAGTTACATAAGTGAAGTAGTTGCATTCATCACATAAAAAGTAAACCATTATTTAGAAAAGGGAAGCTTTATTCTCAGGAAATGTGTTTTGACATTCTTTTCAATGATTCTTGGGTATGAGTATAAGAAAACTCTTGGGTGCGTGTTAAAATTTCACTTTTGTTTTTCACCAAATAAGTGGACTACGATAACTAGCTTGAGTAATAAAAATAAAGTACTTAATAAATTTTTGCAGCAGCTCCTGTTGTACTGTTTATAGTGGAAACAACGATTTACCAATCAATTTCTACAACAAAGGATTAAGCAACGAAGCCCATAGAAGAAGAGTTGAAATGCTCTGAAGTATTATGCACTTACGTACACATCGCTTTGTAAAGAAAGCATCTGCACTTACAACTTCTTTAAATTAAAGCCTTGCAAATACTCTTCATAAACGGCACAAATATATAATATGTATGCTATATAATTGTAAGAAGCACGATAAAATACTTATAGGTTGCAGTTTAATAGAATTCTTAAATCCTGTTCAAAGATTGAATCGATTTTGTCTTTTTTCTTGATTTGCAAGTCAAAATACTGCGAGGACGTGCAATAACACATTAAATTCGTCTGTCTTTATAATTCTTGATTGCAAAATAAGTTGCTTCACGAAAACAGATTGTTTGCTGAGCTTTAAAAGAAAATAAGACTTGCGATATTCGAGTGTTTCCTCTAATCTGAGTATTGAGTGCTTCCTCACAATTAAAAGTTTAGAAATCGTAACCTTAATTATTGTTTCAGTGAAAACTGTACCTTCTTGATCTTTTTTTTCAGCTTTTTATTTTATTTTATAGTCATATTTTCACTTGTACTAACGGAAACCCTTGTTTTAGCCCCAGGAATAAGCCCAATTTTACAAAAATGCTAGCGTATTGTTGAAGAGTTATAAGAGTATGGAATGATAGACTATTTGCAGGGGCCGAAAGAAACGTATATACTCCATGAAGAAATTTGCTATTATTTTATCACTTCTTCTATAGTTTGCGCAATCAATGCAGAAAAATAACCTTATTACGCTTAAAAGTAGATTCATGCTTTTCGATCTATTTTTCTCAAAAAAAAAAACAAGGCAAACGTCAAATTTTCTCAAATTGCCAGTAATTTCTGTGAAGAAGACAAACGTGACAAAGATCAAAGTCTGCTTCCTGTTCTTTTTAAGATTGGGGATATGTTTGATAATCAAGACTCGCTCGCTTATTTGGCTGATAATTCACTCATGTGTTTTATGCGGACAATATTTAAATAGTTTGCCTCTAAGTACTTCAAGCAATTTATTCAATAATACATTATTCATAAAATGTATTTCTTACTAGAGATTTCAAAGAAATAAGATTATTTCTGCCTTTATCTAAGCGCCTTTAAGTCAACTTCCCAATCATCCTACCTGGTATTATTCCAATTCTATTCGTAAATGCATAAATGAAGTACATCTAATACAAGGGGAAAATGGATTACGTTAGAGAAATTGCAACTATATATGACTTTGTTCTTACTCATTAAATGTTGTATACACACACATGCATTGGCTTAATTCTATGAAAATACAAATTGTGATATGATCTATAGCAAAATATATAACATTGAAAATTTCAAGGCAAAATGCTAGAAGAGCAAACTGAAAAAGTCAATACTACAGTGGACCCCGTAAGAAACTTCATCTGTGAAGAGAATTTATTTATGTAACGCTTTCTTCTCAGTATATCTTGTGGTTGCATCTATTTGATTATTCCAAAATCAATGCAATTTCAGTGTAAGCTGCCATCTTTTTATATTTTGTTCGGAAGAATTAGAAAAAGAGTGACATGCAACTCTTCGGTGGTGATTTAATTTCATTTCGAAGTAACTTTAGATTTTGTCATTGCTGTGATTAATTTAAAACCGCTAGTAAACTTTCGATGACCATGGCTTATTCATTACGAGTAGATAAGCAAAACGAAAATTGAAATGAGAGAGTAAAACCCTTGCCGGCAAAACATATCTTGGCCATCGCGCTTGCGGAGCATATTTCTTTGTTTATCAAAGAAGTATTAACTAAGAAAAAGTCGAAGTACCTATACATACTAGCTTATAGAAAGTGCTCGTTTGTCCTCGTATGAATTTTCTATTTTATATATATGTTTAAGTTAGCGCGCATGTGAAAACGATCGTGCGTTTGAGTATATGGAAAGCTGTATCAGACGTGGGTTTTTGAACAACCAACCGTATTCTTTTTGAAGTACAAAGCAGGACAAACACGCTTTTCTACTCAATGTTCTTTTTCATGTTCAAGCGCGTGCGCTTCTTCTTTTATTTCTGAATCCACGGCTCATGATTAGATAAGATTAAATAAAACCTCAAACTGGTTACTTTTCATTAACTAACATAACTGAAGTATTCTTCTCTGGCAATAGTGAAAGCTGTTTTCCAATGGAGTACTCCCTTTTGCTTTTGCTCTGTAGAGAGTAAAGGTAGCAGCTCCCAAATTACTCTTTGTATTTTTTGTATTACGTAAATTTTTTCGTGGATTGTGTGACTTTCTCACCCTCTGTGGCTTCGATTTAGATTAGTTCTGCAAGTGCGACTTGATCTTTACCATCATTTTTAAACAGAACCTTCTTTTTTGTGGATAGAGTTCTACTTTTTGGAAAGATGCGGATTCTTATTAAAGGTGGTGTTTGGAAAAACTCGGAGGATGAAATATTGAAAGCTGCGGTTATGAAATATGGCCTAAACAATTGGTCACGAGTTGCGTCTCTTCTAGTACGAAAATCCGCTCGTCAATGTAAAGCGCGCTGGTGAGAATGAAAATGTTTTTTGACCGTCTTTAGTTGCTCTATGCAAATGTATTACAGACACGCTCTCCCCACTTTAGAGTAATGGGAATATTTATCGTTTTTGTATCATTTCTGATTTCTGCTTCTTTTCCTGACAAAGGCGAGCTTTTTAATCGACAGTTATGCAAAAAGAGGATGACGCGATGCCGTGTAGCTTAGTGGAGATGTTTCAAACGAATAAATCATTCTTATGCTTTCTTCTTTTCATTTTTCTGGAAGCAGTACAGAAGTGCTCTTCCAAATCTAGATAGCCTCCTAGTTTTCCTAATTTATTGCCATACAAGGAAACAAAAATACGAATTCTCTCATACGTATTCATACTATTACCATTGTATACATTTTCAATGGTGTGCGACAGCTAATTACTCCTTTTTTCTTTAGCTATTTGTATGCACGTATAGATATGTAGGCTCGCTTTTCTTGTAATGCTTACAAAATGGAAGGAAGTATCGTTTTGAAATTCAAAGTGGTTTCTTTTTATTCACTAAATTGAAGCATTTGGATCTGCACCTCGATGGTTGCACGTGTGAGAGAAAACAAACTGTGTTTAGAGCAGAAGATTTATTTCTCTTCCTCACTGCATTGAATATCTTTTTAGTCCTATTGCGTTCGTCTAATGTTTGTACTAGTTCAATTAGAGAGAATAAAATATAATTTACAGTTAGTATAGAATGGGTAATTTTTAGTTTAAGGAAGAAGATTTTAAGACGGTAGTAATTTGCGTTTTCTTCTATTTTGACTTACATTTATCCTATGCTTTTGAGGAAATACAGGCTTACGTGTAAAGTAGATGGACATTTCTCTCTGTGTATCCATTTTCTTTCTCAAAACATCTCCCCCCTCCTTTTTTTTCCTTGGCTAGTTTTCCTCATTACAAGAGCATCATCTGTTTTTCTAGTTTCCATGTTTGCTTCTCTTTAATCTATAATACGAAGTTTATAAACTACTCTTAACATGGCTCTGTCAAGCTAGTCTATATACATAGAAATACAATGCCATTGAACGCATTTTAAAAATTGTTAGGTATGAATGGCTTGATCCCTCTGTGAAGAAGACAGAATGGACACGTGAAGAAGAGGAGAAACTTCTTCATCTTACAAAATTATTTCCTACACAATGGCGTACAATCGCCCCTATAGTAGGGAGAACTGCCCATCAATGTTTGGAGCATTATGAGAAACTCTTAGATCGTGCTCAAGGCCGTGATGCGGTGAGTCATAACTTTGTTTTATTTCTATCCTTTTTTAGGCTTTTTAAACGCACATCTCTTTTTTATATATCAGTACATCTCCTTCTTATACGTCTTAGATTTTTCTCTCTCTTTTTTAATACCCAAAATTTTACATCTCTTTTCTATACTACTTTCTTTTCAGTAGGATTTCTCTCTGAGAAGTTGTATTTTTTTATCTACAGTTTTGTAGCAAAGAATTTGCTTTTTAGAAACAATTTTAAATATGGGAAACATCCCTTCTTTTCGTGTGTTTTCTGGATATATAGATATACTCTCTATGTCATTTTTATGTATCGTTTTTATTTTTCATGTTTAGGTTCATCGTATCTGTACTTGCATACTCTCAATAAATTATTCGTATTTTTTTCTACCCTATTTTTTTATATACTTTTACCTTCATTTTTATCATTTATTTTTTTTTACCATTGCTCTTCATTTCTCCCTTTGTTTCTACGTTGGTTTCTTTTCTCCTTCTCCTTGCTTCTTTCTTCATTTACTTCCCCATTTCCTCTCATCTCTTCTCCTTTTTTTTCTCTTCTCCCCTTTCTCTCTTCTCCTTACATCCCTCCTCCTCTTTC
>JADAQX010000742.1:0-25945 GCA_015476325.1 Cardiosporidium cionae
GATGTTACTGAAATGAGCAGGCACTACGAGAAGCATCATTTCATGAAAACAATATAAAGATGTATTGCCATGCATGTTTACATCACAAAAACGAAGACAAAAGTGAAAAATCTTTCTTGTTAAACAGCACAAAAGTAAATGGAAATAATGAAGTAGAGAAGAGTATAATTAAGCACCTACCGTTGTGAAAAAATGGTTGCTTTTATTTTTAAATCATTTAAGCGATACTTAAGCAATGTCATTTGTCTGCGCTATCCACAATCCATCTTACTTTTATAAAAAGTTAATGGATTTTCACTAATTACGCATGTGTTAGAAATGTGTGTATGTATGCATAGCCATCATTGTACTGAAATTCCTTCGTAGGAAAAATAAGTATGCTTAAAAGTTTTGCTATGGCTCTTGGAAGTAAAAAGAAATGTTACAAAGTTTTCCTCAATTCAATATTGCAGGTTGAGGCAAAAATTTTAGTGCACTTCAATCAAATATTGCACTACAGGTTTTTATTTCGTATCTTTTATGAATTTCATATTATTCCGTACTAAAAAAATGGCTAATTTCAAACATTTGATCATAGAGATTTTATAATATGGGGCTTAAAAAGCTGTCAAATAAATGCAGGAGTTTCAAAAAATTTAGAGAGCAACAATGTAATGATGCAAATGGAAAAAATACGTAAAAGCATTAAAAAATATTTCAAACATCATATAGCAGTAAAGAAATTGCCTTACAAAATTAATAAATACAGAAAAATATATCTATGCAATTTATTTTGGAACAATTGTCGCGAGTTTTCTAGCTTCACTGAATTATGGCACTTTTTAGATGTTGATTCAGAATATTTTGCATGCGTTTCCTTCTAGCAAGAACGTAGAATGGATCAAGTTTTACTTTTATTCACGTTCTTGTAATCAGAATTTACTCTAATCAGAAGGCTGCTTTTTATAGTGTTGAAAAATTTGTAGTTGTAAGGACAATTTTTATTTTACTTAATATAGTTTTGCAACTATTAGAATGCACCACTTTTTTAGGTACTTCATCGATTTCACATTATTTTCAAAATTGTAAACTTTGCTTTCTAACTGCCCTTAATTTACGATTTTACATTAATCTGTTTAAACATTACTGTCTTTGTGATAAATTAAAAAGATGTACTAAAATAATCCCGCTTTTAGCAAACATTTAGCGCTCAACAGCTTGACACTCGTAAATATTTTCGATCTCTAAAGAAAATAAAAAGACGAGTTATTTTCTCCTTTGCTGATGTCCAGATTCTTTTTATAAAAATGGAATAAGAATACTCATTAGTATGAAATTCCATTCAACTGCAGCGTAGCAGTGAAATATGCAAGGCATGAAAACAAATGTTTTGTCATAAAATATTTGAAAACCGAGTTTTAGTTACACATAGCTTGGTGGAATAGACTGTATAGAACAAACACTCTTATTATATTTTCTTGCAAAGAGATCCTAATACTAAGTAGCTAAAGATAAAAGTGTCTAAGAAACTTATTGTGATATCAATCGAATGATCTGAATTTTTCAGTAACGATAGTCGTCTTTGAAATTTCCTGCTAAAGAGCTTCCCTTAGAAACATGTTTTTAATTATTATTGAGTTGTGACTGACTGCATTCATTTCAACGTTTTATACAAGAATAAAATAAGAAACGCATTTTTTGTATTTCTCAGCTGAAATAATTATAGCTACTTAAATGAAGAAATCTGGCAGCATGCATGTGTTCGCTTTATAATCCTTGCATAATTTAATTCGATAGTACGTTTAGTGCTAATGCGGCAACGAGGGGATAATGATAGGAGGAGAAGCAACTAATTACAAAAAGTAAAGGTACTTATAAATTTGTTCACTTCTATAATATACTACGCAGATAAAAAGGTGAAGTTCGTGGTTTTTCACGTATTTCTGTTTTATCTACTTTCCTGATAAATTTGATACCTGTTTTGACATCTGCGGGGGCTGTATGTTTAATTATATTTCATTTTCATCAAGACCTAGACTATTAATTACCATGCAATTAATGCCGCTCACTTCAATAAAAAAGTATGCAAATGCTGCAAATTCAAATGTACTCGACTGGTGTATGTTTTTTAATTCGTTCACCTGTCAACCAGACAAATGATAAAGTAGTTCTTCTTTAAAATCTCGTCATTGTTGCAATTAGGGTACTCGCCCTCGCACTTTGATAAAGCACTTAACCCCTCTTTGCTTATTAAGTTACAAACAGTTACTGCTTGATAAGTCTGCTGAAAACATGTCTATGTATCAACTGCTCAGAGCTATGTGCATCCTTTTCCAGTTGCTCCTAAGCATCTTCACTCATAATTTCCTTCAAGCATATCAGAGTACGCGGACAAATGGATTTTTTCCTTCAATTCAACAAGAAATTCGATTGCTTGCGCCTTCACCATTCACAATTTGGATGTTCCCCTACAGACATTTTCCTTTCCCTCGTGTTATTTTCTATCGGGGAGCTT
The DNA here is from genome assembly GCA_015476325.1 of Cardiosporidium cionae. Classification (NCBI taxonomy): domain Eukaryota; phylum Apicomplexa; class Aconoidasida; order Nephromycida; genus Cardiosporidium; species Cardiosporidium cionae. The sequence goes on from JADAQX010000742.1 coordinate 2,495, forward strand.
TATATCCCTATGCCTTATTTGGTTAGAAATTTTTTATTCATTGCATGCTACTGTACGAATTTTTGTAGATCTGTCAATACAGTAATTACTCACTTTTCTCTGGTTCTGAATTATAGATTCATCTCAGCAAGTTCAAATGGTAGAAAGCGTGCGTTCACGTAAGCGTAAAGGTGGAGAATCATCATCAACGGGTAATGCCGCAAAAATTACTCGTTGCAAAGCCCCCGTGACTGAAGAAAATTCGTCAAAGAGATTTTTTCTTATCAAAAGTGAACCGCTATCGAGTAAGATCCTGTGCTGCTGATAGTTGCATTAATTTCAGAGGGGTAAAGGGGGTCTCCGAATCCATGAAAGGATTTATGCTTCGAAGGTTCGCGTTTTGCATTATGCAAGCTTAACATTAATAAATCAGATAGCTTATGTGGTAAAAGTGCTGTAAAACAAGGAGACAAATTTTTAGCAGAGAGGTACCGTACTGTCTAAATACGCCTTCTCGCTACATTTTAGTAGCCTTATGGGGCAACAATTTTTCTTCATTTGTGTGGATTTTATGCTGAAGCACATTTGATTTTGTTTTATGTAGGGTTTGAGAAGGGAAATGATATGAAGTTTAGCTTTGATGATCTCCTTGCTTGTCCTCAACGAACCACCGATTGGTACTCGAAGCTATGATTGTATTTAAAATTGTTCACGTATCATTAGTGATTTATGTTTATGTCATTCCTGCTATAATTTTGACGGATGGTTTGGCATATAATCCTCGTATGAAAATGACTTGTTCACTCTATTGAATTTTCCTACTAGGGATGGTATCCGAAACTATAAGGCTAGGAATACATTACGGCGAATGCGCCACGGTGATGAAGTGAGTTTGTATATGCATATAAGAGCACAAACAAACGTCTTCTGCATTTTCAACTGTTTGTAATTTGTATAACTTTTTCTTTTTTCAATTTATAAAATATAACAAAAACTAGGATGATATTTATTTTGGGGTTTCTACTATTATGGCATTAAGTCATGCATTCATATTTTTATAGGCATTCTTTTATCATTCAAATTGCAAATCACCTGGTGAGATCTTTTTCAATGCATTGGAGAGTCTTCTGGTTGTACATGAATGAGTTTTATAAAAGTGAGCAAATCGTTACAATGAGCACGTGCTCTGTACGAATTTATTGAAAGTATTTTTTTTGCCGGCATTATTTGCATTAAAAAGTAAGTAATAATTTAAATTGCATTCGTTATTAATTCTTTTGAGATCGTCTAATTCTTAACGATTTCTTGTCATATTTAAAGATTTTTGTATTTTTCAGCCATTGTCGGTTTCGTTGCTATTACAAGAGAGGCTTTTCCTGATGTAACACAATTCAAGCCTAATGTACAGAATACTTTATTCACTAGTAGCTTACTTTGTACTCTAACATCGATTTGATAGAGTAGATACACTAGATTATAATGAAATATACTTTCTTTATTTTGAAACTGCTTTTAGGATCCCCATTATGATGCAAAAAGCACTATAGAGAATCCTCGCTGGGATGCAGTAGATATAACGGTAGCATTTTTTAATTTGAGTACATAGTTTAGAGCCTTTGTGATCCACCTTGCTTTGCCTAGTTTGATTCATTTTTGTGTCTTTTGTCATAGAATTCCCCTGCTTGACGGAAACTATTAAAGTTTTCTATTAAACGATACTTTGTTATAATTTTTGCGGTTAATAATGTACACCCCTTTACCTGAAGTCATTCTTTTTCACTCAGAGTTTATTTGTTTTGCATGAAAATGGAAGCCGTGTCTTGATCTGTTTTTTCATTATTTTTGTAGTATACGCGAGCCCTCAAACGCCCCTTATACTATGAGGTAATGCAGTTTTTTCAATTTATATATTTCCCGCTTCTTCTAATATAGAGAAATTCATGAGGATATATATTTTTGGACCAAAGTGCGTATTTAGTTTCATTTTTACGTATTACTAGTAATAATCAATGCCAGTGCCATTGAAAGAAAGTTTACCTCATTATTTTCAGGAACTAAAGCAATATAAAAATACTGAGTTAAAAAATAGCACCCTTTTCCGACTTGGACGTCTATCCGTTCATGAGTTCACAAAAGAAGAATGGGATTTCATCTGTGGCTTGGAACATAAGGAACCTTGATCAGAATAAATTTTTGCTTTGCCAAATGAGTACTTGCCTGTACCCACAGTTGCCATGTAAATAATGACACACACACATAAGACAAACAATCATTTCACAAGTTGAAAGATACTGACAAGAAATTTTTAGTTGCTAATCTTGTTGGCATATGAATAGATGCATACAGAAATAACTAGCCTATTTAACTAAAATATCGTTTCATAGTGCTTAGTGGGAGAAAAGATGATTAGGGATGTCAACGTGTGAGTGGTATCACAGCAGCGCGGAATTTCCCACTTTACTGTATTTTTATTATAATTATTTTCTTTTATTGTAATTACCCTTTTAGTCCATAGCTATTTTTCTAAACTAATTAAGTCTGCAACCCGCAGTTTTTCCCCCAAGGATATTGTAGTATACATACGAAACGATTTAAGATCATCGAACCGCGCAGCATCGCAGGAATCGAAAGACCGTACTTTCCCCCTATGTTTTCCCACGATCGAGGTGGACTTAATTTAGTTTTTGAAGAGGATAGTAGGAGAGAAGTAGTAATGAAAGTTCAGATTATAATTTTCCATTTTTTTCTTGCAGCGTAGATAAATGAAGGAGTGAATGATTTTTCCTTTTCTTTACTTATTTCCACACAATTATTATTAACGTGGAGTAAGCTATTGTTTTTGTGTAAGGTATTATAGAAAACGCCCTTCTTGTTAACTAAATAGAAATAAACTATTTACGTATCAGGCGGTCCGTTACCTGATCTACAGATTGTTAATTGGTGAGTTACTAATCATAATTTTTCTTCCCCGGTTAAATTAACTTATTAACTGTTTATTTATTGAAAATCTTGAAACAATCTATGTAGCTTCTTTCTTTAAGAGCTAAGTGTAGGCTTTTGTTGTTGTTTAATTGCTGCTCTTTGTGCTTTCGAAGAGCACTTGTGTTAGCTCACTCGTCAACTCCTGCATTACTTATTTTGTTAACATATTCGCATTCTCAAATTCGCCGTACGCGCTTGCGTACCAACTAAAGTAGTATGTATATAACTAATGTATGATCATATCACGTCAATCATTGGGCTAGATCTTTGCAACGTAAACTGTCAACGTTCTGCTGAAAATGTGGGGACCAAATAAAGCAACTAATTCATTCTTTGCCTATAAAGCAAGTGTGATAAAAAAGCACTTGAGGTACAACTGGCAATCTCAGTCTACATTGTGTAAGTTAGCCCCGCATGCATTCGAGAAAGAGAGAGTAAGTTGTGTTTAATTTTTGTTGTTCCGCTGCTTTGAAAAGTAGTTCTTTTAAAGAATTTTCGAAATCTTACTATTTCTTACGCCTAAGGGATTTTGTAATGTAAGCAATGGAAGAGGATTATTTACTTCGTAGAAATGAAATATAACTTCGAGGGCACGTTCAATTCGAAGGGCGCTTTGTAGCAATACGCAGAGGGAAAGTTTCGGCTTCTTTTATCATGATAATTGACGCGTGATGCATTGTGACGACCAACATTAGTTATATATTTTCTTTTGCTTTTGGTACGCAGGGCGCACAACGTTTCAGAGAATAGGTGCAAGTTAACATAAGAGTTGGTGAGAAAGATACCGTTGTTACCATTCATCAGCACACAGAGCGGAGTTTATCTAAATATCAAAAACGCTTCTCTTGCTCAATAAAGAGCCACATATGCTGCTTCAAAATTGTTGAATTACTACGCGCTTACTAAATCAAATTGCCGAAATCAATCATTTATGGTTGGCAAATATGATAACGGATACCCTGATTGCAGTATTGCTAACATCAAATTTTTTTGCGACAGGACCAACTCCCACCAGTCGTAATCGCACTAATATGAATTATCATGCATGTAAAATCAATCAGATAAAACCTAAGTCACATGGAATACCGTTCACTGTCACTCCTCTGTTAGATGGTAAAAAATGGGTCCCCGGAATAAAAAAATCACGTTTCAACAACCGAAATCTCTAAAAGAAAATTAGGTATACTTTTCCGCTCTTTCTGTATAGCGTAGATGAAGGAAAAATTGTGTGCCGTTTGCTTTTTCTGTAATTCATTCTATAGTATGCTCCCTATTTTTGCACAAGGCATCATGGAATAAACGAACATCGCGTAAATTAATTTACAATGACTTATTATGGCATGGAAATGAGATTAATATAGATGATAATTGCGTGTTTTATTCGTGCAAGAATAATCACATGAGGCAGTTGATTATTCAATTGGTTTGCAACGAACACTTATGTTTCCTTGTACTAAGCGAAGCAGGCATTTATGTAGCAATATTTGAAAACATTACCATCTCTTAATCCAATTTGAAATACAATGATATAGATTTTAATTCTTGGATGGCAATATTTTGATTAGTTAGAGTGGTTTAATGAAATAATGCAAGCTTGGTAAGTATGCTTTTAATATCATTTGAACGTAGATGAGACGACAGCAAGCTAACAAAGCTACAGAGAAAGGCTTCTTATCTACGAATTGTTACTAAAATTCATTGAAATAAAATTTTAATTTATCTATGTGTTACCATTGGATTGTAAGAGAAATGAGAAGATAGAATGCGTAGTAATTTAAAGTAGCAATCAGGATAAACTGAAAAATTGTTATGACGTTCGTTTTATATTTCAGAAAAATATATTTCTCGTTTTAATAATAGCCCACATTGACGTGGAAATTAGGCAAACTACATGTGCATTGTAAATCCGCCACAGTATAGTAAATTCTATTTTACTCTTATCGTTAATTATAAGAAGTAGTGCGACTAGAGTGAACTATGGCATTGTCTCATTTCCTCTTTTCTAAACAAAAAATTTGACCGAGCATAATTGTATTGCTTTCAATGATCAAGTAACTTTTTCCTTGTGAAATTACAAGTAATTTTTTAACTGTCTTCTGATCGCATGAAGTGATAAACAGGCTTTGATACACCTAGACATATTTCTTTGTGTTGATTGTAATTTTCACGCATTTGCTGTAATACGATCGTCGCTCCTGCTATAACTTCTCGCGTTAATTTTCAATGCTTCTCTAATACATTGTATGATATCGAACGTATATCACTCTGATCTTGCATCCCACGTCAACCAAAACCGAGGAAGGAAGCGAAAAAGCTCCTCTCCATGCGTCACTTTTGCACTGTGAAGTTGTTACATTCCATTTCCACTAAGCTACCTTACTTCCACTGTGAAAATTTAGCTCGCGCTAAGAAATAGAAATTTTCCAAAAACTCTGAAAGAACTACTCTTCAAATCAACGTAAAGTTATTGATGCTCGGTGCTTATTTGTTAGTCCCTTTATAAATTTGGTGATAAGAAATAGAAAAATTGTAGTGATTCCGAGGAAACTACTCTTCAAACTAACGAAATAACAAAACACGAACTTTGCAATAACTGAGATTCAACTCGTCCATATTCTTAGGTGTGTGCTGCAACGTGCATGGAATTAAGTTAGTTCTTTCTAACAATACTGTTTGCTGTTTTGTGTGGCCGCAGTAGTTTCGCTAGAACTTGACAATATCAGTAGGTCGGTTGGGTTGTTAAACCACTTGGACCGCTAAGCCCATTTGTTACAATTTAACATCCTACCCCATTAAAGAATAATAATCAGCTGGAGTTGATAAAATACGAGTGGCAGAATGCAGCTACCTCTAGTAGAAGTAGTTCACCGAAAGCACCTCTTTCATGTAGCGACTAAGTAAAGCTATTGTAGTACGTTACAATATTGCACATGAAATTCACATATAAAAAACAGATAGAAGGGAATAAAGTAGGAAAGACATTATTAGTTTTTGCCATTCTTTTGTTGCGCGTATATACTACGCAGAAGCACATGCTACAGCATCTACAAATATAAAGGACATTTGCAAATTCTACTTACTTTATAGTGTCAATGTACTTTTAGGCACTCAAAAAATATAGAAGTGGTGCCAGAGATAATTGGGTCCTTTCGTGATGATTTTGCTCGAAGTTATACGACGTCGCATCCATATAAGAATATTCTGCAAATGCCTTTGAACTAGAGCCGTTTAGTACTGTGATGCAGATATGGCAATAACAACTTATTATCATAAATATTCATGTACTTGCTGTTGATATATGATTTGCTCGTAAAAGAAGGTCTGTTGTGGGATTTCATGTACTTTAGTAGAGTCACTCTTGTGAAACTCGTCAAGCAGCATTGCAATATCTATGGGGCCTTAACAAATGCTTTATTAAGTAGGAAACATGTCAAATTCCTTTTGTCAAAGCGATTAGCTGTTTTTCTTACAAGAATGCTATTTCATATACTCACAGAGTTTCAATAGACTCTTCACGATGAATTAGTATGAGCTGGACAACTGTTGGCACTTTGTTTTAGCACCCCACCAACACGTTGGCTAGGTAGGAATTATCATAATGAACAAATGTTATTATCTTGCCAAGAGCAGCAATTGATCAAGGGAAAAACTTGACAGGTATACATTCAAAGAAATTGTTCAACCAAATGAACATGAGAAAACGGAGGGAACGTATTCTTCTTTTATAAGAATTTTCGCAATATTGGAATTTATACTCCGTTGTAGCACTTTTCCTATCGAAACATGTAGTTTCACATGCCTGTTAGCTGTTAGCACCGAACACACTTTCTTACCACAAGCATATTTTATCGCCATATGAAATGCCTTCATTCATTCATTTTTCTCATGTTTTGATTCACATTCATAAGTACCCTCGAATAGTCCAATATAATAAAGTAAATCGAGCGTAAACTTCTGCTTTTAGAAAGAATAGAGCTGAACCTAATGTAGTAAAATAAAAGAGAATTTCATTTTTCTAGAATTAATTATTGGACGCTAATGCAAACATTTCCCTTGAGGACTTGCAGCATCATTTCACAAGGCGTGGACGCGTAAAAAGTGATTACCACTTGTTACTGCTAACAAAACAAGGTTGGTATTTTCTTTTTAATACAAATATGACCGTTAAAAAGGATGCCGTCTTTAAAACAATTCATATACAAAAATATCACAAATCCGAAAATAACTGTATTTACAAGCATCTTACTCGCCATTCTTTAGGGCATAATACTTGATAATAGTAACTCCATTGGACAGAGTAAATAAAAAAATTGAACTTGCTACAATGTCGGTAAGGGCAGGATCCAAGGTCCGAGAATGTATACAAAGAATGAGATTGAATCTTAGCATTGGTTTTACAAGGAAGCTTCACATATTCCCGCATGCAGCCCACTCTATCAGCAGACTCATATTATGAAGACAAGAGAACGATTTACGTAAGCTAAATGGGTCGAGATGAACCCAATGATGACCACGAGCATATGCCTTCGCTTCAAGGTATAAAATGAAGAAGATGAGAGAAATGCAAGCGATGAATAGTGGTTGGTTCAAATTTTTATGGAAAAAGGCCCTACAGATAAGGTGCAATGGAGGCAGCACTTACATACACTTTGACGGTGCCAAAGATGCAGTCACTTTCATTCTATTTTTGCATGTGTTCGTTGCAGGTTACCATTTGAAAATTAAAAGGCAATAGAAAAATGTGGAAGTGGAGATGTAAAAGGCTGCAAGAGGTAAAACATGTAGCCTTATACGTCTTTTATTTTCTTCCTGAAAAATGGGAAAACGGAGAGTTACAAGGCGGTTTGGGTGGTTCCCCTGGAGGAGGCGAATCTGATGAACTATGAAGGGGTGGCACGGTTTCATTGCTCGTAGGCTTCACCATACTTTCTAAGCCCCAAGAAAGATCATGGATGTTTCCACCTTCAAAAGCTACAGGTTTGGATTCCTACGCACAATACAAGGCACCATATATAAAGAAAGTTCCATTTCCGTATACTCATAAAACTCTACTTTAGAAAAATGAAAGATTCAAAGTAAAGGGGATCAATTCATTTGACAGAGCACAACAGTGCAGCTAAAAAATCGTAGCACTCATGCTAATAAGCAGAATTATCCTTCCAATACACATTCATAGATCTCGTTGTTTGAGTGCCTCCGTAGGCAAAACAAGAAACACCATCCCATCTAGCTACTAGCCAATAGAAGAAAGTCCAACTACTTCTCAATGTTACAACACCATAGAATACAGCAATCCTGGTACAGGTATCATGCTTTCAAAAATAAAATCCTCAAAATACATTACACAAAATGAAAAGGTTGCATCATCAATAAAAAAGCGCGTTTAAAACAACCTCTCCCATCCTTTTCAACTTGAAAAAACAAAAATTCATTTTAACATAATGAGGTCCTGAGCATGTCAAGAAAGACAGCGTTTATCCCCTAATAATAGACAGGATTTCAGACGAGAAAAAATATATTTCTCTCTGGCTAGAATTACTATCTAAAGACTACACAAACTATTGCACATGAATGCTAGCTGTTAAATAGCACCAATTATTCATTATTAGGGTGAACAAAATGTCTTTTCCAGCAAATAATCCTCCCTCCTTCACTGCCTCTACGACGCATGTCTACATCTCAAGAGTTCTCCTCATCGATAGCAGCACAACGATAAAAATGTAGAGCGTTCATAACGAACACATCTCCCTCCTATTTCCGACGTACATGCGAAATAGACGGAAAAATAGCACCTGGGTGTTGATCGGGTGGTCGAAAGTGATCTCTCAAGGAGAAAATATCCAATGGAGGCGCAGAGGGAAACGGGGCAGAATCCATTTTAGCACACGCATCCATTCCATCCATAGGAAACGTAGAATAGCCACTGGAAGTTGCAGGAGATATAAAATTCGTATCGAAAAGAGGATAAAAAGGGGATGGAGACTCTGCGGGTGTTTTGGAAGGGGGATCGGCACTTTCATAGGGTGGAGCCGTAGCATGTAGATACGGTGGCACAATGGAAGGGATATTTTCTCCCAAATAGCCTCCAGATGAAGGCAGCGTGGCTGAAGGAAAATGAAAGGGTTTATCAAGAGAAGCATGAGAATGCATGTCTGTCGTTGCATTCGGTAGTGTTTCCGCAAGAACGGGAAAGGCGCTCACACTGGAAGAAGATGTAACAAAAGATTCATCAGGATTTGATTTATCCGAGAGACTGGGATAGATGCTCGAAGCAGAAGGGGCTTTGGGAGCTTCCCAGTGCCTGAAATACTCGCTATCTGAAGAGAAATCGCTGCTAGAGGGGACGTTCCCACCAACTAAATTTTGTCCATTGGAATGATATGGACGGAGGCGCATGCTAGAAGGGGAAAAAGAAACCTGAAGCATTAAAAAATGGACTATGGAAATCACTCAGAAAGGAAGATTTAAACTACTTTGAAGCCTACAGGCAAAAATTTCTGGGAAAATGTATGCCTGTATGGACGGTCACCCTTTGTTCTACGATAAAAACAATCCCATTAATAGTAGATTTTCAAATTCCACAGCTGTAAGGAAACGTAAACATCGTATACTTTCTTGTAAAATTATGACAGAGAAATAACACTAACAGCCACCTTTTTTATAAAAATTCTCTGCAGAACGTTTGTCTTCTCTTATGGCTCTCTTTCTCTCTCTCAAAGAAAAGTGGCATACAAAAGGATCCCATTCATCTGAGGATTCAAATGCCGAAGAGGGTAAGGAAGAGCCACCAGTGGAGAAATCTCTCTGTGAACACACAGAAAACACCAAGGAGTTCTCTTCAGAGCAGATATAGCGTGAACAGGGAGAAAGGTAGTCACCCAATAGAGAAGTTACCTACTCTAAAATTCGGATGCATCGAACAGAGAGCAAACATTTTCTAGGCTATCTCCCCCTCATCTTCTCCCATTCAAACTGACTTGAAGTGTGTGCTGAAAGAAAATTTGAACTCTTTCTATGAAACTCTGCGGTCGAACTGAGTTGTGGTCGCCTTTAACAGTCACAATTTGCTTTTCTCCCGCATATTTTGCATGTAAATCACAGCCATGATGAGGAAGAATAAAAGTATCGTTGTCAGAAACGACGAATAAGGCTATATACAGCAACAGACAAAGGAAGGAAAGAGATCAAGAAACAGGATGTAAACTCCACTACGACTAACCGGTTTCTCCTTATCTCTTTTCACACTCCTTCTTCAGCTCCAAACATCTCTTTCATCCATCCCTTGCTTTTCCAAACTACGCAAGCCAAAGAAAATTTTCATTTCTCAGATAACACTCTGCTTTAGAGAACCTGGGATAAAACAGCGATCCACATAATCCGCTGGACTGAGATGATCAATATCAAAGTTGGCCTTATTAAGAATCGCCAGACGTAGCTATACATACAAACATAAATCCCAAGAAGTGACCCATCAGGAAATATGAACGCCTTGTATACATCTTTCTAGAGCATTAGGAAGTTGCATCCATCAAAGTTCGATAAACGAAGATAAGCAATATAAACACATTGAGAAGGTTATGGATTTGAAAAAGCAACAGAAGGATGATTTATCATTGATGGCTTTCTTTCGCTTCTTTTTCCTTCATTCTAGTTCATGCATTGTATTTCTTTTGTCGTAGTTCTTACATTTCTCTCATCACCTGTACAACGCTGCGTTTTTAGCCATAGCTTTATAGCATCCAATCCGTATTCTTCTAGTAGAATTCTCTCTAATCGTCTACATCTTCCCACATATATTTATCAAAAAGAGGGCTTCTTTTAAGACAAGAATGACACTATCTTTTCTGAAAAGGATCGTTTCTCTCCATCCTTCCCAAGAAAATAATAAAACACTCTCAATAACAAGTGTAAGCTTCAATTAAGTTCTTCATTCTTTTATACCATCCCCAAAGCTGAAAAAACAACAAATCTTGGTAATTTTGTGGACAAAAATTGCTCCACCAATTCCTCAGCAAGCAAGCGAAGATTAGCAAAAGGAGAATCCAAGACCTAATACATTGAAAAAATACTCAGAAATAAACCAAAGAAAGAAGCAAACACCCAGTCCCTCACACCCTTCTTTTGCAAATTCTTCTACTCTCTATATTCTCCATAGTTTCTATATCTCTATAAAATTTCCTTTATATTATACACACAGGTTCCATACCATGCCAGCAATAGAAGGATCTCTATGGCCATGAAGGAGAGCCGTCACAGCACCCATGGATCTTCCCCATAATCCGATGTAAGATGTTTCACCACAATTTCGAAGAAATTTAATTACAGTGGCTAAATCTTCTCGTTCCCACCATCCCAGAGATACATATTCACCTATATAAAATCGTTTTTAATGGATTCAGGGTGTAAAATAAAGGAGAATTGAAACTCTACAGCTCTCCCTATTCTCTTCTCGCCTTCAAAAATCGTATGTCAGCCAAAGAAGAGTGCTACAGTCAAAAAAATAGAAAGTGGAGTTCATCAAAGGCTACGATGCTGCCTTCTTAGCGATACGTTCTCCATGAGAGAGGCAAACGATGTCAGAGTCTGATCAGCACACTCTTCAATGTTTGTTGGATAGTTTGGCTTGGATTTTATCACAAGTTTACACATTCTTCTATGCATGAGTAGAGGTCCCATCCAAGCACAATTTTTTTCACCCAAGACGCACCTTCTGATTGGCCACTTCCAGAAAAATCCAATGAAAACAGCGTCATACGAGGCGATAATAATTCAGGAATATAGCCAACTATTTATAAAAGAGAAAAAAGTTAACATTTTTAATCCAATGAAAACAGCGTCATACGAGGCGATAATAATTCTCAGTAAAAATATAACCAACTCTATATAAAAGAGAAAAAAGTTAACATTTTAAACAGTGGATTCGCAATAGTTTCACAGCCTGCTGTTGATACTCTATCGATTTTCATGTTTTGAAACAAGGAAACAATAAAAGCCAAAAATAGAAAGGATCGTTAAGTAACGTATACAATATACAGGGTTGGATATATCTGCTTTATATTTCTCACAGTTTGATAAGATTTTAATCTTATCTAGTTATCCACTCTTCTCTATACTATAGAGAAGATCTTCTCCCTCTCCAGATCTCTAAACAAAGAAGATACTCTTTTTCCTCTGGGCATGCGTAGTATTCCCCCATTTTTTCCCCTCTTTAACACAAATTTCGCCTGTGATGCTCTCTCTAAGTCTCATCTACCTATCGGATAGAGAGAAAAAACATACTGGATTCAATTCTGGAAGAACTATTTCCATGTAAATAAATAATGCAAGGTAATTTCTTAGCGGCACGGAATCTATCAACAAATACGATGAAAAAATAACACATTTTTGATTCAGGTCAACATCTACCCATGAGCTTTATAGTAAAACATTTGCATGAGTCTGTTCCAACTATTAAAAAACAGAGGAGAATACAAAAGAAAAGAAGAAGTACGACTGTCCTACACTTTTTTAGATCAAGAAGAGAGATACACATGGTGTAAAGTAAGAAGAAGTGGACATTTCCATTGGAAACTCTACACCCATCCATCAAAAAAAATAAAAGAGAGAGAGATAAACCGGTAATAAAAAGAAAAAAAGTAGATCAAAAATATTTAACTCAAATTTTACATAAGAAACGAAAGGAAGGCAAAAAATTTCCCTGCAAAATCCTTTTTATAGTCCCTCATCTCTTGAATGCCATTCAGTTTTTACATAGACAGAAGGTAAACGTATTCTGAACATTTACTCTATAGTTGGAGAGAACGTGAAGATTAAAATTTCACTCAGTGGCATAGGTAGGGAGGAAGAAAATATTGAAAAAAAAAAAATTTTAGTGGAGGAAAAATAAAAACTCTATAGTCGTCTGAATAACTTCATTCCTGCTATAGAAAAAAAGGATACAAAAAGTTGTGATGAGATTATATACAATAGAAAAGGTGAAAATTTCTGAAATGGCCCATTGTATTGCTAAATACAGAGAATCAGCCATTTCTCCAATTTTTCTATAAAAAAAAGTAAATAATCTCTCGGATCCATGCAATAGGTTATCATAATGGTTAAATTACAAAGGCAAGCCTATATATATATAAAGAAGTGATATAGGATGCAAAAATGTTAAAAATCCCTAGTATTAAGGATGCCCCTCATAAATTCTCTCACTCTGCCTACTAAGATAGTGACAAGGGGAAAGATAAAATTCTTCCTTTTCATTTCTACTTATATATATTTCTGCCAGATATTTCCAAAATACAATGCAATGAAAAGGATATTCCCTTACTTTTCAATGGGCTTGAAGTGGCTACATTGCAATGCCATATCTCGGTTATTTCGTAGCTCTAAATCTATTAAGAGAGAATAGCAAAAGATGCAAAATATTATAAAAAGAATGAAAAGTGTCCTGTATAGACAATAAAATTCTTAGAAAAACGAATTCTTTCATTCTCATATAACAAAAGTTAAAACACCCTGCGCATACTACTCGCATTAAGTTAACATAAATAAAACGTGTAGGTATACATATGATAAACAGCAATGAAGGTCTAATCCACAGTTATCAGAAGTATGCTATCGATATACACTACACTTTTATGAAAAAGATAATTCCGTACAAAAATACAAACTATGCGAGGCTCTACAAAGTCACCTTCTCGAAAATAATCCACATTTCGTAATCTGAAAAATTTGGGACCCAAATCCGGTAACTGAAAAAAACAAGAAATGTACGCTGTTCACAGAAGATTCGATAAAATGCTACTGAAAAGATAAAAAATGGTTTTAACGACTTTACTGAGCAGACTGGTTGCATAAGAATGCTCACAAAAAGTATGAATTAAATAGAGGTGACTTTCAGTGACAAAGTAGTTGCAGAGCCTCATTCTTTAGAAACAAACCTGGTAGGAATCTCGAGGCGGTCGAATAATCGCTTTCCATAATTCCGAATATTGATCTCGAATCTAATAGTTCACAGCAGTAAAATAATAACAGAATGTCTTACAATCAAACAAGGAAGGTGCATATAAAAGCAAGCACTTGGTGATAAATGTGTGTAGTGGATATGTTTTGCAAAAATGAAAGACTACAATTACTCCAATGAAGCAGGTTTGAAGTTAGGAGTATCGTGGGAATAGAAAATTGTAGCATTCTATGAAGCAACTTTTTTAAGGGATTTGGCATGTTTTCTTTGATACAACAATTGCACTTAGGTCTAGCAGCCTGTTTTTATTGATGGGAACTACACAATTTGTACTACCTTTTGTAACAGATTCATTGTTTTCCTTGTAGACGAGATGTCGCGCGAAAAAAGGAAGGTACTGACTGTTTCCCTGTAGAATTTTACATATAGAATATTGCTTTTCCACACGGCATTAGTTTTCTCGAAGCAAAACTAGTCGCTATCTGAACCCTTACTCTGCGCAGAAAGGATTGATGAAATACTCCAAGCACTCTTGTGGGTGTCTCGAAACAGGAAGAGGCTTTACTAAAGAATGCAGCATACCTTTGTGCATAACATGCAGCGAAGTTCGATTGGGCTATTTGCAACAGAGACCCAAATCATAAGATTAAACCAAGAGTTAGTAAATGTTGCACAATAGATGTTGAGCACTCTGTGTGGGGATGTATATACGAACAGGATATAGGGTTGCGGCTTTTTTTGCCAAGGCTGTTCGTTGGAATCTACCCCATTTGTTCTCCCGAAGTCGCAACGGCAGATGAAAAAACACACAACTACGCACTGTGTGAAGAGTCTGAGGAGATGCTGCTATTTGATTGCTCGATTGCCTATATGATCACGCTTGCACAGATTCACTGTAGTAAATTAGTTGTTATGTATAAAATACGCAATATCCCTATTTTCAAATAAAATACTGAACCTTCTTGGTAAAAGTAAAATAGTTTCAGAGAAATTTATTGAATAAAAAACAAGATAGAGAGCTCTGGAGTCATAAATGTTATACTTTTCTAGTTTTATGGTAATACTATTTTAGTCTTCAAATATTCATGATAATTTTTTATAATCTGCTTCAGCATGGTGTTCACTTCATATGAGGTAATCTTAATACAAAAAAATAGTGTATTGAAGAGAGTAATTAAATTAGAAGGCTTTCTCCTTTTAAGTTCCGTGGATTTCCGTAAATCGTCCTCAAAAATATTTCTAACCCAGCTTTCTTACAATTGAAAGCTTTTTCAATCTGTTGAGCTATGCTGCTGTCAATCCATCCCAAGTTTTCTAATTTGAATATACTTAGTAACTTTATAAGTATCGGGAGCTGCTGGATTGTATCTTGCCGAGTTACTCTCGTCCCTGTGCCCTGGTTAACTTCTTTTCGCAAATTGGGGAGAAAAAATTTATAAGAAATTTTTTAGTGTCGCAAAAATCTCAATTTATCACTGCAATGGGACGACATCAAATGTCTCTGGAATGGCCATCGATTCTATTAGCGAATGTTAATTTTTATCGTTGCTCTTCAATTTCTTTTGACGTATGTGACCATAGTCTTGCCAAAAAGTAAAGGTATGCGTATGACATGACAACTTTGCTTTTTCAATTCTCCTTTATCCCTTAACAAAATAAAAACTTTAGTATGTGAATATTGTATGTTTTATTAATTATCATGCAATGTAAATCACTAAGTATTACGTAACTTTTATTTAAAGGAGGAACGCAACCGCCATTCTCCGAACTCATCAAAACAATCTCTATATTCCTTACTATAAAATGGGAGTAGATGGCGAAGTATAGGTGTAATCTAGGGTTTTTTTAAAGTAATAATTTATCCCTAGGATTTGCCAGTCGAGATCTATCGACTCCGGCTACACGATTCTTCCAATCAATAGCGCACTTCTAAATTTCCCTACACTATTAGATTGTTAATTGTTTCAGAGCGTGGATATACTTATTTCTATAAAAATATCTCACTAGGTTCATTCGTTTAATCTTTAATAACCTTCTATCGAAAATAAAATTAGAGTAACGAAAAACTAGAGCAACTAAGCTCATCAACCTCAGAGTGGTCTTGCTAATAAATAATAAACTCGTAACTTACGGGCGTCGACAGCCCAACTCGATTCTCAATCAAAACCTCTATACACCTTCACTACTACATGTAGTCAACCTATGGGTCTGACATACTCTCAGGTATTATTCGTCTCTCCCTCTGGCTCTGTCGTAACGACTTAACAAGGTGAGGTCTGACTTCTACGAATCAAAAGTTACTACCATGCGTTCTGTTTCATAACCGCAACAGATACACAATGTGGAGAGCTCTCATCTCACAATTGCCTTGCATTGCCACTCGCTCTCTTTCTTAAGTGTGCAGACGCACACTACATTAATAATTCCTATGTAAATTCTTTACTTCGCTCATGGACTAAAATCGTATACTAGAAAATGATACAATTACACACACATGAGCCATATGATGAATACGCGATGACAAAGCATTCGATAGCATATTTCCATCGGAACTTGAGTGTAACACAAAATGTAAAAATATTTTTCATCATAATATTTTCTACTTATGATATTCTACTGCATATTGTAATAAGTATTACGTAATTACATTTCACCAAGTAGAATTCATAGATAACCAAGAAAATGTATCTTTTACATAGGTGATTAAAAACTACTAAAACTAAGAACTTAAAAACTAAAACAAAACTAAACTTGAAACACACACTAAAACTCTCGTTGAGCATTTTTGTTGTGTCAATCGTGTGTGAGTATCTTTAGATCCTGTGAGCAGGTTTTGCGTTACCTGATTTTCGCTTCGTTACAATAGGAGGTTTATACAATAGCTCTAGGATCGACATATTTACTGCCAGCTTCTTGCTATTGACAGCGTAGCACATAGAACAGAGGGTGTAGTCAGCTAGTATAAAACTTATCTTTTAAAATGAGCATTAAAACCTACATATTCTTTTGGCATTTTTACGATTAAAAGCTTTTGCACATTTTACGCTTCCCAAAAAGTAAAAAATTACCATCATTTCAAATGCATTGCATATTTCCGCAACTGGAATGTTGATTGTAGCTGAAAAAGGTTACTTTTTTCAAAATGTTTTGTCTGACATAACTTTTGCTCTTTTGTTATATATCATCAAATAAAGTGAGAGTGCATTAAAAATTGCTAAAGAAAAAATTAACTGTTTCGTAGGTATTGGAATCTTGATAAAAGTTTCTCAATTTCTGCATCAAGGAAAAATATATTTTGAGGTGGAACCCCTCCCGGAATGAAGTAATTGTTGGCATTGCATTTGAAACATGGGAAATTATTTTTTACATCTAGGTCGTTGATACAGTCCCAATAATGATAAGCAAAATATTTTAACAACTTAAATCACTATCCACTAGTATAATTGTTTCTGTCATCTACCTAAACACCCCAGTTTTACTAATAAAGGCACATATTAACAAACGTGGGCAGAGTGCAATTTGATTTCAATTGGCTTTCTTTATTCAAATAACAATACAACCGTTATCTGATTTGCTACTTCAAATTACCTCAATTCCATGGACAGATACACTGGGACAGGGGAGGTAGAGTGCTGGAAATAGCGTTTAACTCCTCCACAAATCTTTTTATAGTTTAAAATTAGATGCTTCTATATTTTTTTCTTGAATTTATTGCGCAGGCTACTTTTGCTTCGGGATATATCAAGTATTCTGATTTTTCCTAGTATACGACCATGGCAAAATTATTATTTCCTATGTAAGACAACAAATTTTTCTTAGTAAGTTAAGCAACTATTTTTATAAAGAGTCCCTTTTTTATATTCATTTTATCTACAATTTTTGATTACGTCTCAAAAAAATAAGTAATCTTCAAGTTTCATCCTTAATTTGCATAGGCTACGTCTCTGCTCGGATGTGCAAACTTACCTTCATTAGCAGATATAGCAGCAAGTCACAACAAAATTCCCTTATAAGAGAGATATTTTTATGTAATACATTTAGGCTTAGGTCGAATAAAAAATGTTTATCGATGCAGTGATTTTGAAAAAGTAGTAGCGCAAGTGAGAAAAAAAATATATCATTGGAAAAGTCTGGCTGTGCCAAACTTTACGAAGCAGCATTCGAATCTTCGAATCGGCTGGAATAGTTATTGATAGCATTTTGTTGACACTTTTTTTCTTTACAAGAAAAAACAAAAAAACTCTAAATAACTACTTAATAATTTCTAAATGCAACGGAAGAAAGATTAAACTACATATTTACAAAAAAGTTCCATTTTTATTGTTTAAATCATTCCATGCTACATCACCAGCATACAAAAGTAGAAACATTGCAGCTTTTTGTAAAAGTGTTTTTTTATAATACACGTTCAAACATAATTTTGCATAAGTCATAATAATTGATTTAAGCTTTTGATCCCCGACTAATTTCAAAGCAACGTAGAATTGTCTAATATCTTACCATGTGTGAAAGTGGAGATATTTTAAATTTCCTAAGCTACATACAATGAGCAAATTATATAAATAAGCTTCTATGTTTACATGAGAGTTGATTTTTACGTGCTGCAATAACTAAGCAATTGAAAAAAACTTACGACAAACAACTCCAACCAACAACGATGAGATTTAAGAACAGGTAAACTATAAATGTCTGATAATATATGAACAGGGGAATATCGAATGATGAAATGGGCGAAGATAAGTTATAGTAAAATTGTTGAATTAAAATATATCTTCCTCCTTAATTTAGTATAAACATTTGCGGCTAGAAAAGACAAAGTAATAAGACTAATCCGACCCTCTCCCCCTCTAGTTCCGATTCTGCATTTACTTCTATGAGAATGTCAGTGGTCATTAGTCAGACGTCACTTTTGTGCGCATTCAAATACAGGCCTAATTGACTCGTATTCTACTTCCAAATAATAATCGGGTTATTCAGTCCATTTCTTCTTCTCCTACTATTTTCGCAACTGCTACCCGTATGAGTACTATTTTATTTCTAACCTATCATAATATTATACCACACTTATTCCTACATTACTTGCTCACAGTATAATTGTCTATCCTATGCATTATCGTTGACACTACAATTACCTATCCTAATATTAATTATCATTCTTCTATCTATACTACTTACGCACACTACAATTTTATTTGTTACACCAAAGCCAGACCAGTGGTCAAAACCGTAGTTATAGACTACTGGTAGCTCATTCTACTTAATTAAAAGTACAAAACGAGAAACAAAAATTTTCTATGTACTTTTTATGTAAAACCTTAACCCTAGATGCAAATTGTTTTGTTTCATACATTTACAATCATGTAATAAATAAGCTTATTTTTCAATAGAAATTCCCATCGTTTACAATTTAAAAATAAAAAATTCACTTTTAGAAACTAATAATTCCACACAGGATTGTTACCTCCTGTGTAGGTGTCCAGTAAAACTGAATTTCACTTTCGCAAGAGAGGGTCATTTTTCAAATCTTTTTCCTAGCTTCCCATTTGAGTGCTAATGCTACCAGCTTGCCATACAAAGTAATGAAGAAAATGCAAATTCTCAATGAATATAAAAAATAAATGCAGAGCATGTTCTACTTGTTGATATATCTGACAGACACAAGGAATTTGTGCATTTATAGCGGAAGCCTCTGCCAAGCGTTTCTCCGTATCTTTTTGTTAAAAGGAATACTTTGCGAGTTACCATCCGTGAGAATAATCACTATTTCTGTTGTGCTGACTATTATCTATAAATATCACAAGGATGTTTTTTCACATATATATTTCATTAATAAGCATGTTATTGCTAAATCCACACATGTTCGTTGCAGGCAGAGCTACTATTACAACGGTAGCTGCCAGCAGTTCAAGCTTCTTTCAAAATCTCTTAATGTATACATTTCCTCTGTTACAAATTCAGAGAGTATAGGTTATATTGAGTGCTTACACAGCTAATATATCAACAGAGTGATTCTATGTTACTCAATAACTGCGATTCCATAAGCGTGGGTGCACTCAGAAAATTCACCTCACAATCCCTTCAGCTTAATTGCAACCTTGCACAATATTATTACTGTAGATTTTATTGCATCTTGGTTTGCCATTATTGGAGTGCATATCAACATATAGATATATAAATCCTACTCATCGATTTTTCAGCCTGATGCAATGCTCATTTTAACTTAAAGTAACGGATGTAGTTATGTGAGAGGGGTTTTGTGAAAGGGATGTAATGATAATTTTCCAGTGTTTTGCCAGCTGAGACTATGAGGCAATATGTTTCACTAGACATTTACTAGCGATTAATGACCCTTAGAAGTCAAACCTTATCCTATAGATTTTTAAAACAAGACTAGTTTATTGAGCATCCACTCTCTGAGCTCTGAAGGCGGACTACCATGGAAACAGAAAAATAGCAGCAAGGGAAAAAACCTAGTATGCACACGATTTCGCATAGCCTGATTAGTATTGAACATTCATCACGTATTAATTCGCAGCTCCAATAAAACATCTAATCACTGGATGGACATTGCCATTTATTCTAGGGAAAATAAAGTATTTTGCTGGTAATTCATAGTTCAAATCGAATGAGATTGCATGTATATATTACAATATCATACGGAAGGATTTACGGATTAATTTGAATTTTTTACACTTATTTGCTAATGAGAAGGTTGGACAGTGTTGCTCGGAGGATAGCAAGAAGTTTTGGGAGCACACGGCAAGAAGCGATAATGCATGTAACCAAACATACAGGGCCCTAGATCGAAGTTTTCAAAATACCGCTTTATTCAGTAACGCGCGGAAAATTTCATAAAATGTAATCACATTCATCTACATTTTACCTGGGATATTCAGCGAATGATAAAGGCTTAACATAAATGGAAGGCGTTAGTGTAAATAACTTTTGCATATGCAACTTTTCTGCTGCAATCAAACATTCGAGTGCGCCCAGCGTCTCAGACGCTGCTGTTCTGCGTCAATGGGAGAGTTGTAAAAGTGGAGTATGACTTGCCAGCCATACTTGCCAGTTCATTCGTTGTGCACCCAAGGTGCCGAAATTTTCTTAGAAGCCGAACCGGTACTTACGGTAATGACGTTAACGTACAAAACTTTTATCTACGGTGCGCATTAAACATTCTGCCTTGACCCTCACTGTGAGTAGTAAAGTGCGCCCACCGTCTTCCCAGTGGCCGCAATGCTCAATTAAACTAAAGGTACCATCAAACCGTTGGCATTAAGTATAGTGCTGTCTGTAGTAAGTGCATTCCGTTTTGTAAATACACATTTCAAGCCCAATTCATCCACGTAATTCAGTTGCGTGCTATGTTTAGATGTAATAGTTTTATTCTTTTATAGTTTTTTTTTTTGTGCAATACATTACGATTTAATTTTTTCAATCAGGAATATATCGCAACATAGTGAAAATGTCGGCTGTTAGGAATTTCGATTTACTTGATGAAGAATCTTCAATGATGAAGAGACCGCAAAGCAAACGAGCAATCGCTTTGTATGTTATTGCAGCAATTGCCATTATTGCTATTGCATTAACTGGTGGTTACTTTCTTGTAACCAATAGCGGCGCACCTGCCCTGGTAAAAAGCGATTCAGCTCTCGCTGATTTAGGAATGGCGGAAGCAGACCTGGAATTTGAGTTTTCCAAATATGTTGCAAAATACGAAAAATCCTACGTGGACTCCTATGAATATGCAATGAGGAAAGAAATATTCAAGCAAAATTTGCTATTCATTCAGAAAGAAAATGCCAAAGGTATGAGAAATTTTTATATAAAAATATATAGAAGTACTGCTAGTTTACATGTTTATATCTGTGTTAATATTGTATGCAGAGAACACATACACTTTGGGAGAAACCGTTTTCCTTGATCTTACAAATTCCGAATTCAAGGCTATGAATAATCTCGCACGGAGTAACGTAAGAAATGATAAATGTAAAATTTGAATTTGCATTCTGAAAAATTTTGAAAATTTTTCCTTCTTTTCACTAGGAACCTCTCCCATCTACCACGCGTTTTGAAGATATATTGAAAGCTGGCCCCTTGCCAACTGCAGTAGATTTCCGTACCAAAGGTGTTGTAACTCCTGTTAAAGATCAAGGACAATGGTTAGCAAGCGAATGAGATTGATTTTCTCTATCAAATCATTTTTTATTGTACGAAAAGGTTTTTTTTTGCAGTGGATCATGCTGGGCGTTCAGTACGACTGGTGCCGTAGAATCTGCAAATGCTCTTGCGAACAATGGATTGATTTCCCTAAGCGAGCAACAATTGATGGACTGCAACAAAAAAAATTCTGGGTGCGGTGGTGGATATATGGACCCCTCTTTCCAATATGTCGTTGATAATGGTGTTGCAACTGAAGCATCTTATCCTTATACTGCTAAAAATGGAATATGCCGCAACTTTACTGTCGCTGTTAATTCTTCTGGATTTTTGGTACGTCTTACTTAATAGTTTGCGCTGCATATAAATGCACGAAATCATTCATTCTATTCAATACAACAGGATGTTGGACCCAAAAATACCTCTCTATTGGAAGCTGCTGCATCTGTTCAACCAGTCTCTGTTGCTATTGAGGCTAACAAAAAGGTTTTCCAACATTTCGTTAGTGGCGTTATTGTCGATTCCTCTTGTGGGATTGAAACTGATCATGCTGTTCTTGTTGTTGGCTACAATACCACTATTACCGGCCAAGAATATTATATTGTTAAGAACTCTTGGGGACCCAAATGGGGTGAAGCTGGCTATGTGAACATTGCACGAGGACCCGGCAAGGTACGTTTTCTTCTAGACGTTAAATGCATAATGATCAAGAATATCGTTTAAATAGTGTTGATTTTTTGATGATTTTTTCAGACTGGCTTCGGTGTATGTGGAATTCTTACTATACCGATTACTCCGTTTGTTCAATCTAAACCGAATCTATTTGCATAAGCGTTGCTTTGTTTTCAATGCTGACACTTGTGATTTTTCCGTTATACTTTATTTACCCGGTTTATTAGCAGCTGTTTTTTTTTTTTTGCTTATTAATAATTACCCGTTGTTTTTCTTTTTAATAGCACAAGAAATGTGTTTTTTTTAACCGAGATAACAGTCGCTGTAGGGCTATGTTAGCGTTTAACTTTTTAGAAAAACCTATTAATCCTGTTTGAACCGTATCATCGGTTGGAAGTTGTGCTTAAAGCAAATTTTTGAGACATTCTATCTCTTGTAAAGGAGGCAATCCACTCAATGAGATATTAGTTCATTTTCGTGCGAATGCTTTCACAACGGAATTGCGTTGATATAGCTAACGTAATACAATATTAAGGAATAAATCAATCTTTATCCCGGATTTATATATTTTGTCGAAGCAGAGTGGATGTATTTCAAAGTTAAAGCAGAGTGGATAGACTTCAAAGTTAAAGCAGAGTGGATAGACTTCAAAGTTAAAGCAGAGTGGATAGACTTCAAAGTTAAAGCAGAGTGGATAGACTTCAAAG
>JADAQX010000081.1:0-103369 GCA_015476325.1 Cardiosporidium cionae
AAAAAAAAAAAAAAAAATAGATACATAAAAAATAATTAATAAACTTTACATAAAAAAAAATGAATAATCTATACATTAAAAAAAATGAATAAACTATACAAAACAAAACAAAAAACTTTATACAAAAAATAAATTTGCAGGCATACATCCCCCTCTATTAAGAAGTATATTTTTCTCAGCTGTGTATGAGAACAAACGTTTTAATAAATTTTTTTCAACTTATAAAAATTACAACGGGGTGTGCATAGCAAAGGAGAGATTATACATACAAGGGTATGACGATGCTCTAGAAAAGGAAGGATTGCCTCCAAAGAAGATTCTCTCCTCAGAAGGAGTAAATCTAAACTATGTGTGAGGCTGGTGGTCATAGCCAAGGTGTCTGTTATGTCTGATAAACCTTTAAAATTCATACTGAAGAGGGGAAAAAAATAAATAAACGAAATTTATCAGCCCTTTGGCTGATACGTAGCCTCTAAATAAGAGTTTTAAAAACGTTTTTCAATAGACATATTTATGGAAGATTAGTATCATTTGATTTCCATTCTCTTTCTCCCTTCTTTTTTTTAACATCTGAAATTCACCTAAGAAAACACAATCATTTTTTGTTTAAAGAAAATCCTTAGGTAATTCTTCCGTTACACACGTTTCCTCCTCCTTCCCTTATTTTTATAGTTGTTCTTAAATACTTGGATTTATTCTCTAGACAACTATCCTACTCAACTTCTGCTGTTTTTTCTTCCTTGTCACCGTGGGTTGAACCATTGTAATTTTATCTAAATTTTCACTGTGTCAGCTACCAAAATATCTTACCCTCTTCCTCTTCTTGCTCTAATATCTTACCCTCTACTTCTTCTACTATCTTACCCTCTTCTTCTTCTTCTTGTTCTTATATCTTACCCTCTTCTTCTTCTTCTTCTAATAGCTCATTCCCTTTCTCTTCCAAATATCTCACCCTCTTTTCTTTTCTCTACAAATTCTTATTCAAATTCTCCAATTTTTCCTATACAAAACACCCAATATGTGTTAAAATTAAAACTTTTCTCTACTTACTTCACAATCTTATTCAAACCCTCCAATTTTGTATACATGACACCTTTTAAAGATTCAAAGAATCCTTTCTTCCATTCTGTAGGAGGTGTTATTACTTGTAATGTCAACATAAACTTGCCAGCCTCCAAAGAAGATTCTTCAAGCCGCCATCGAAATTCAGCTTTAGGTGAAGACGGTGGATTGATTAAATTTACTGGCTGATTCCACAGCTAATAGAAGCAAAGAAAAAAAGTATTAAATTTCTTAATCTGTGGCAGAATTTACGAAACATAAAGCGGAGAGAGAGAGAGATAGATAGTTAGAGAGTAGAGAGTAGAGAGAGAGAGAGAGAGGGCGATGAGAGATTTTGAGCTTGTAAATGAAAAAAATAGAGGTTAGGTCCCCTTTGTGAATATTAAATTTAAAAATAGAAAAAAATAATGGCAGTACAAAAGACATTAAAGTTGGCCTCTAAAAATGTTTGCTAAATTTTCTTCTTTTTTTTGTCAAAGAAGTGGTTTTAAAACAAAGGGGTAAGAACTCTGTACGTTACCTATACAAAAACAAACCGGATGTACGAATTGGATAAAGAGAAAAACCGTTAGAAAATAAAGGGGGATGAGAGGATGGGGAATGGGAGAGATGAGGGAAAAGAAGGTAAACCAGAATGAGAGAGATGAAACAAAAAAGAGATACAACCGTTCGAACAGAAAAATAGATTAGTATGGGATACACGCATATGCCATGCATGTACAGACATACTTGAAGAATATGTAAATCAATATAAAGTTGGTGAGAGATGGAAGTAGAGGTTGCGAGTCCTTCAAAAGGCCATGGGAATTGAAAGGAAACTTTTGCAGCCTCCCTCGAATAAAATGGAGGGAGATTTTTCATGGGAAATATGTAATTATTCACATTTTGGCAGAAGGAAGGATATGCAGGGGGAGGTGTAGGGGTATTCTCTGGTAATTTTGGAGGTAAAGAAGGAGTTTCTGAAAACACGAGAGTGGATATACTTATGTGTGTACAAATATGCTGTTTTTTCGTAACCAATATAATTGTAGTGTGAAACACACCTTTTTTTATTTTAAAAAAAGCAAATACAAAAGAAACAGGATGTAAGGCTAAGAAAATAGGTAGTTTTTTTTTTACTATAAAAAAAAATAGAAATGTAACAAAACATGGATTAAAAAAAATTCGCAACAACACAAGGTTAGTAACACAAACGTACTGGATCTAATCCATGTATTTATCTTTGAAAAAAAAGTTTAAAGAGAGTATTAACCTATTTCTGTCGTGTTTTACACTAAGTAAGCTATTCTAAATTAAAATTATAAAAAGGAAGTATGTTATAAAAAAGGAAAAAAAAATTTTCCTCCAGTGTGTGTACAAGGGTTGCCCATTGCATAGTGCACCTTTCTACATATTTTTGTGAAAAAAAAAAGAAGAGAGAATTAACAAATTTTTTATTATACAGTTTTGAAAAATTTACCTAAAGAGGGTAAAGGCGAGAACGAGTGAAGCGAAACAGTATTGAAGATTTGGTGTACACAAAGTTGCATATCTTCTAAAACAAATTCTTTATTTGTATTTACAATAATAAGCGAAGCGTTTTTGTAAGAATAGCGCTCCTTATAGAGTGATTGCATTGCCTGCAAATCTACAGAATTTGGAGAACCAAGAGAAATGGGGGGAGAATCCTTATCCAATTCACACTCAAAGAACCCTGTAGAATGCCTATGGGTGGAGAAATCTACACTAAAAGAGAGCAATGAGGGGTTTGGTGTGAAAAAACAGGACTCCCCCAAGAGAGGAGAAAAAGCTATATCGTTTAGCAATGCAAGGCATTCCTTGAAAAGAGAATTCGACAAGGGAATGGGTCCTTCTGCCACAACAATACCAAAAATATATAACAAAAAATAGGCTATGAAATGGCTGAGAAAATTTATAAAGGGCTTTGGATAAATGAGAGGGAATATATACATCAAAACAGAGTACACATATCCAAGTAGTGTTGAGATGTTATTTAACTGTAGCAAAAACCTACAATCTAATCACAAAATAAAAAGGTGATGTTCAATGCCATTTCTTTCTATCCATTAGAGAGGAAGACTATACAAAACTTGCGCAAAATTAAAAAAAAAACATCAAACCAGGAAATTAGCCATTTAAAACTGTATTCCAGAAGTAACTAGAAATTAAAAATGTTAAGGAGATAACCCGTTACCTAAGAAACACGCTGGGAGAATCGGTGACAAAGTAAATTTAGTTATTTGATACGAATAATGGTGAAGGCATTCAACGTGGCATTTTATACCCAAACGTAGAAATGCATCGCTTATGGATGCTTCAGATGGGTGCTCACGACTTCCAAGAAAAAATAGTTTCTACAAATAAAAAGGAGAGTAAAAGAGTGCTCAGAATGCCCATATAAATCTCTTGGGTGTATCACACTTGCACACGCGTTTATAGAATCCCAGTGCATATGTGCCTCAGAAGGCTAAATCCTTAGAAATAAAAGAGGATGTTCAAACATCAGCTATAAAACACACTAAATCAAATTTTTTACTTTTAAAAAATAATAATACGCTTTCATTAATATACTCTTTTTATTTTTGTTCGTTAAAAATAATGGCAGGGACTTAGAATAAGAATCTAAATCAATCGATATTTTGGGATAATGAAAGCTATCCTATCTGTCAATTGCAGACACAACGTCTTTCGTACTTTGTGTGAAAGCAACCCTTTTTTTGGGGGGTAGACAACGCATGTAAAATTATCATAATTTATAATCGTTGCATACAAAATTTTGCTTCGTATCTCTACAGCACTAACTGCTTACAGGGAGAGTATGCACATGCCAATCGTTTGGTTTTATTTCATAGTAATGTTCCTCAACATGAAATAAAAGATTAATGCTCCATTCAGCCTCCGTACAATGATGCAATATATGATACGACAAGCCATTTTGTAAAATTTCGGAGTATTTACCCAAGAATTGGTCACTTTTTTCAAAAACCAACTGTTTTTCTGCAGTGTCACTAGCGTAACTATAAGGAACAGGCGAAGCCTCTACTTTGTAGAGAGAATTTTCCATTATTTCGCCATTGGAAAGACTGCTTATCGTGGATACATTCGGTGGAGAGGGATGCACATTTTCGTTCAGAATCGATGTCTGCTGTAGTGTAGAATTTCCATAAGTTGGAGGCGCATATTCTACAGCCATTGAACAACTTTCATGCGAACTTTGCAAAGAGCAGGAAGATAAGATTCTCGAGTTTGTCTGCACAGTGTCTGATAAGTGAATACGGGTACACATAGACGACACATCCACAGGAAAAGTACCATTATAGCAAATTCAACATAATTATATTCTGATAAAATTGTAAATGGATTACACACAAAAACAGCAACCAGAAATTGCTGTATACGCTGCTGCATGATCCAAATTTTTGGAATTCAATCTTTCTCTCATAATGTTATAAATAAGGTTCATAAGGTGCAAGGAACAACCAAAACGTTTTTGCACCTCTAAATCAATCTTACAGCTAATCGAACCACTCTCTTTGCAATTCTTGACTTCAACTTTGAAATTCACTCTTTAGGGTGCCTTGATTATCAGTAATGCTATTCAATGCAATTGCATTAGCATAAAAGGAATCATTGCACTCTTTCTCGTGCACAGGGCAGGTTTCTAAACATTCTATATGGAGATATTTTCTATAAACACATAAGAATCCCAAAACGTTTTTCATCCAACAAAAATATCACAGCTTTGTAACATCAACTGGGAAAAAGCGCGCAATCATACAAAAAATATCTCTGTACAGAGGTACTTATAGCGAAAATGTCTGACAGTGTCTCATATTATATGTTGCTCTTACGTTTCAGTGCAAATGTGATATACGAAAAACTTTACCTTCTACATTTGCTCTCACACTTGCTTTTGATAAAACATTCGGATCCACAATAGAGCCTGGAGGTAGAAAATTGCTGCGGTCACTATCATTTTCATTAAAATACATGGATGGTAAGGTTGCGTGTTTTTGCAAAAGGGAAGACGCATTTGGAATTGAATTAGTTGATTCTAAAGTATTGTTGAAAGGCACCTTTTTGCAATTTGGAGAGTTTTGACTCACATTCGGCTCGTTTAGTTCCACCGTCGAAGTTACCACATGCTCACTAGTTTTCTTATCTGCCAAATTCGTAGAAACTTTTCTTTTATTTCGCTGTCGTCGTCTTTTATGAGCCATCTTGATGGATGGTTTTTTTGCATTGAAATTCAGAAGTACAAAGGAAACTCTAAAATAAAACTAAGAAAGCGAACACGGAAAAAGAAACAAAACAATGCATTCTTCAATACCTATTCCTTACACTAGAAAAAGCAGTTCGATTCCCGCATTAGAAATTGAATTTCCATATACTTTTGGATTTACGTGGTTCAACGAGACGACCAAAAGTGCAGCTATTACAAACAGCCCCTTGAGAGATTCATCAACTCTATGTAGACCTTTAGAACAGTTATTAAAACGCTCTTTCATGCACGCTTACCCTCTGCACAGGTAACAACCCGCTTTCTTATACCTATTGATGGCGATATGGAAAACAGACAAACACTAAGGGTTGTATTTTATTCCCGGTAAACTTTCCATTTTATTTAAAAAAGCCGACAATTACGATTCACTCTTCAATTCATTAGCTATTTCTTCTAAATACTTGCTTTGTGAAAGGTATTGAAAATTGCTTTTAGAAATGCTTTGCAAGTCATAGAACAACTCAGCTTTTGTAAGAATGGTTAACCCATTCTAAGTTGCAATATTACTAGTTTCCTTTGAAATACAAATTTCATGGCGCTACCGCAATTAAGTGTAGGTTAAAAAGCAATCATTAGACTAGAAGAACTCACCTTTTAAAATCATTTAGCTCGCTTTTAAATATATCTAAGTAAATATAAAATAGATATATAAACGGCAAATAATATTGATAAGGACATTCTCCAAGAGAGTTAGTTCTTTTTTGCTATTTGAATAAGATCAGTCGAATAATATTGTATCCTACCATTGAGTTGTAGAATGATAAAATTATCCTATTCTTCACAAAGAGTTATTTTCAGCAGTTCATAGAAATTAAAAATGCTTTGTACTTAATTCCTTCGAATTGAAAATACGGGAACGTGCGAATACATTTGCACCGGTGCACAAAGTTTCTATCCAATATTTCAATAACCATTTGTCACACCTAATCAGTTGCTTCTGGTTTGTTTGGGGTTATAACTCTGTATTAGAAATAATTTATAGCCAAGGTTTATTGTACATTCACATCAATAATTCATTATCCCCAGACGCAATAAGTAAAGGGGTGCTAACTGGAAAACTTTTTTCCAATTGAAGCTCTACAATAAATTTTTTTTCTCTGTGACTGGTGACAAACTTATGTGGTGCATTACTAGATCATGAGAGCAAGAGAAAAATGCTTTTATTTACGTAGACCATATTTAGAAATGAGAAGCATTTCACCAAGCAAGCAATGAATTTAAACTATTGTCCTCGAGCATATTGACAATGCGTAGAGTTTTTCAAACAGCTATCAGGGCAGATGCATATATTCATGAAGAAACATATGTTAGCTATAGGGTGAACACGGATTACTTATTCAGATGCAAGAGTGAGACTATTGCTCTACATACCCAAATCCTGTTTTCCTTGCTTTGTTTTTATGGAAAGCGTTCTAGCAATAGCAGCCAACTTTTAATTTTAGAACAATTAATACAGTATTTAAAAATTCTGTCTAGCGTACAACCTTCAGAAATGATCTAGCTTACAACAAAATGATTTGCTTTCATGCGAATGCAAAACAGTGGCAGTAAATAAAGGTATTCGAACAAATTTAGAGCAGCTTGCAGTGCTTTTTGGCGAGGCTTCCCTTGACTTCTGTCTTAAATTGGTATACCTGCGGTCACAGCCTCCGCGACTACGTCCTTAACGATTATTTTTTTCACACGGAGTTAGCAGTAAGATCATATGAAAAAAGGGCCAGTACATGTTTCTCAAGCTTAGCAGATGGAAAAGTGCGTTGCAACAACAGGAGTATCATTCTATCCAGATTTCAGTCAATAGTTTTTCAACTCCTTTTTACACTTCAAGGTGCAGCACAATTGTTAACTTTAAAAAAGAATTCATTGATAGAAATTACAGGTAGAGTCCACATGATGCTTTTTCGTCTTATATTTTGTGTGATATACTAAGGGACCACAACGCCTCCTCCATATCTATAGTCGTTAACGAAAAAAGCGGGATTTTAATCCTTTGGTCTATGCAATACTAAAACTTGAACAAACATTTTACCACCTTTCAAAATAAAAATATAATTTGTAAGAAATATATTTACAATCAAAAATCAAAACTTAACAAAGAGTAGCAAGAGATATTGTAGACTTGATCTGATTAAAGAATATTTCTATTTTTTCCACAGTGTTTTCTTAGTTACAGGAATAAGTTCTTCATCATTAAAATTTTACTGGTTTGCTATGCAAATTACGGAGCGCATTACTTATCACTTCATTTCCTTGTGATTTTCTGAATACCAATAACGCCCCGAATCTGGCATTAATGGAATATCATTTCAATTCTCCATTCCATAATTTGACACTGGTAACAACGCATCACTAACAGTGTACTTTCGAAGTATGTAACACAAATGCTTTCAACACACACTACAAGCCAACGTACACCTTTTTTGAAATAGAAAGTGCAGACAGGCATTCGTGTCTCTTATGGAACTTAGTGCTGATTTGTCTTCTTCTTGTGTTTATGACATAAAGTCACTTCTAGATGTCACAGACATCGTTTCTTTGAGCAAAACGCAATTCAGTGGTATCATATATGTACCTACTTTGAAAAAAATGTAATTTCAAAATAAGTTAAGACAAATGAAACATAGGCGCAGTATATGTAATATGCACTAAATTTAAACCCATAAAGCCGAACTCTCTTTACAGCAGTGCAATTCCACTATGATGTGTCTTGTTTTAATACAAAATCAAGGTTGAATTTTCGTATTACTTAGCACCACTGCTGTTGTTAAAAAGTATTCGAGATCCCACCCTTTTCGTACACATGTAGTGTGTCAAGAATAATTCAATTGTGTTATGCAGCTTAAAAAGCACAGGCATTCTATTATATCTTTTAATAGCTATTCTTTTGAGTCAATTGTAGAGACAAAATGCTCTTATTAAAACATGGAATAATAAGTCTTAATGATTTAATTTGAACAACATTACATTTTTAAAAGCAACATGGCAATATGGCTTGATCAAAACTAATAAAATGCTTCAGATATTTCTTTAAAGTGTATTTTAAAATTGAGACGATAAAACGCATGGCAAACTCACTGCAGAGAAATGCCGTAATAAGATACAAAAACAACCAAATATTGTTACGCTAGCAATTAATTTAGGTTACATTTAAAAAGATAAAGTTCTCTGTACGTATTTCATGGGGATGAAAAAGAAGATATTAAAATCTAAAGTGGACAATTGTCAGTGAAATCATTTTCAAAGTGTTTTAATAAATTTTTTTGGTGCAAAAATGTGAGCTTCGCAGTATCATATGTTCTAGAGGTGCTAGTACGCTGTATAATTAAATTCGGCAGAATTTAATAAAAGCAATGTGAAATACTATGCAGCAACGCTTACAGAGTAGAAAATTCTTTTTTGAAAATGTTTGAATCATAGATTACTTTATAGAGCAAATTATATAAATTCTAGTCAAATGGTTTGTTGATGATAAAAAATGCATTTTTTTTGAACACTTGCAGGCCAATTAGAGTGGCCTTCAAATATTTGCTTGAGCACAATTGCAGTTCTGCGCGTTATTAATACGCAAGTATTGCAGAATACCCGACTAACAGTCTACTTATATGTGATAGTAAGAACAGTGTAATTATATTTACGCTCTCAAGTATTTCAAACTGAAGATTGCCCTTAGAAAAAGGTGCGAGTTTCCAGTGCATGAAGCAGTTTTTTAATTCTACGTGAAGCCGCTGTGAGTGAGCTGACTCAAAAAAGTTAATTCTATAGAGAATTGCTTTCTAGTTTGGAAGTCACATCAAGCCCTCACATGCAAAAGTATAGCACGGATTTCAAATAGAAAGAAGGACGTGATTCGTTTGAGATGCTTAGAAGTTTCTGACCTGGTCACATCAAATAGAAATACATAAGTGACCTCAATACATGTATTTTCAGCAGATTCTTTTTTTTGAGGCATTTGTTTATGCATAGAGTCTTGAAAAAAAAGGAATATTCCAAATTTTCAAACAACCGAAAGTAAACTGCCAAGAGTAGGCCATCTATACTCCAATTGCAGTTTTACTTCTTTCTCTCAAAACCAATTCGACATTGAATAAAGTTTTTGATTCCGCAACCAGTGACCCTAAACGTACCAAATTGATTTAAAAGTAAATGGAACATAAAAGGTTAACAATAGCATGCCTCGTGGCGCTTTTCTTTTCATTTCTGCTATCCGAAGTACATAAGAGTGAAGCTCTAAGCATAGCTCGAGTACCAATTTTCGGCAATTCACGAAAATGGTTTGTCTTCAAACACCCAAGGAAAAACAAAAACGTTAGTATCTTAAAAGCTGAAATTTCAATATTGACTTTCTATCTACGTTGAAATATGTAATAGTAAAAAGAGTAACGCTTGACTCTGAGAATACTCGATTAGTGTGGGACTTTAATAAAAGGTGATTTAAATTTTGCATTTTCAAACTACTTAGAAAAATAACGCATATGAAGAAATAGAGATGCAGCCACTCAATGAGTTTGGAGTACGCGAGAACGAAGAAGAGGCAAATGTAAGTAAATGAACAAATGCATGCTTGCGCTAAAATATGCTTCCTGAGTATGAGTAAGTTGGACTGCAAACACTCTTGTTATTTCACTCGAGTGTCTTTGCAGGTTCAGCCTAAACTACAACCAGCGGAAAAAGCGGAATCAAAAGCTAAAATGAAAGTAGCTTATTTTTACCAACATGTCGCTCCCCGTTCAAAGGTAAGGCGTAATTTCTACAGAGAGAATTAAAGTTGCTTTCTATCAACAAATTAGACAATGTGATGGCTGCCTGTAGCTACTGCACGATATTCGAAAGGCAATCTCAAATGGTATAAAGGATAAACGGGTGTACGAAATTCTTGCAAAACTTACCACAGGATCAATACGAATGCTATATCCCGTGAGAAATAAAGTACGTTTAGGAGGAATATATGGTAATTCGTAGTGATTTTTAATGCAATCCTATTAGATAAGTAAATTACATCAAACTGTTTTGGCAAAGCTTTCCGAGGATTTTAGAGAATACCAAAATCTCCAAAAACAAGTTCCTGATTGCCCTATCAATATATTAGCATTCCTTGTTCAAGCACCAATATATCGACAACGCAATGTGAGCATAGAAAAGACTTGACATTATATGTAAAGTTTTAAAAATATAGCAGGAAAAAACTGCGCATCCTCTTTCAATTACATTATCAAATTTTCTTTCTAGTTGAATATGGCAAGCAAGGAAATCGCACGTAGTGTAATGAAAGGAACTTGCGATGCTTTTGTAGAAGAGCCTGCACCCCAATTGAGGAATGCACCTAATGGAATGGTAAATGATGATGTTTTCGTGGATTTGTATCCCATAGATTTCCAAAGGGGATAGGTTCCTTGATACGTAAAACTTCTCCTGGTCGCAAATTTTTGATTGTAGCAAAGACTGCTATCAGAAGGGAGACAATTTCTTCATTTTCCTCGCTGGTTATATTGTAATTATGTCCGTTTTCGGTATTAAACCACGTCATTTTATTCCTAACCTAGCCTTTAATAAGTTAAATACCTTGCCAAAGGGTGTTCTTTGTGTTAAGTTATGTTAGCTGAATTCCGTGTTTGTCGACACTAGCAACGCAATGAATTTTTCTTCAGCATAAAAAATAGATTGTCACTCTAGAGACCTCTCCTACTTTTACCAGCACACTTTTACCAAATAATTGCTTGATCATATTGAGCTAGATCTTCATGTCGCTTACTTCATCTTACTTTATACAATTTTTAATTGCGTCAACATTTCTACGTAGATCATTTTCTCATCATCTCCCTCATACTATGTCCGTACTGCGTAGATATGAGACAAGTTTACGGCAAAGTATATGAAATTCAGCAGCTAAAAACTACTATACCGTGTTTTCTAATCTGATGATTCTTATTCTGGCATGAAATTTCCAGTCGATATTTATCGGCACGGGCTTGTTTTTATATACTGACATATATCTCAATCATCTAAAGTAAGCATATTCTATTAATCGTTGATAACGGGTGTATTTATCGGCATAAGTATATCTCGACAGGTTCATGCACTTATTTCGACGTTATAATTTCATGAACAAATAGATTAAGAACGAAAATCTAAATACTAGAGCTCTAAAACTCATCAACTTTTATGTTGTTTTTGCAATTTTAACTCGTAGCTTGAAAGCATCAATACTCCCGAATAGATCTTCTGCAGTAGCACCGTTTGTCTTCATTACTTGTGAGTACATAGCGTAGTCTTTTCTTAATAACTGATACAGTTAAGATCTGAACTACCAGGAAATTATATTGGCATTTTGCTGTCTCTATTATAAATACAACATATCAGATTGTGGAATATTTACGCTACTTCTGCATTAAGTTGCCTCTCTTTTTTTTTAAGTTTGCAAAAGCAAAGACCACTATAAAACTAAATGCCGCTACTCTATATCGCATTTTAAAAATCGCGTATGAAAATTACGCGTGTACGCATACAATGTAGATTGCGATGAAGAAAGTGTTAGCACGTGCATTGTTGCATTTCTATTATTTACCTAGAATGTCATGAGTAAGAAACATCATACTCATTCAAGATTCGTTAATTACTTTTTCCTATTAAAAAAACTGACATAAAATAATCTGAGATAATTATTTCAATACACATCACCTCACCTTGTTTGCAATCTATTTAGGTTTGCTTGCGATATAGTCCTGTCATGTATCGCACATTTATTCTAAAAATTTTCAATTAATACAATCTGCACGTAGGTTCCTTGCTGCGTGATTACAGACTGCCATTTTTTGTCTCACTGCACGTTTAATTATGATACGTGATAGGTCAATAGTAGCAGCATTGGAAAAACTGTTTTACGGATATCAAAGGTACCAAAAAAATAAGGATATTTACAAAAAGTAACAATGGATTCAAAGTAATTTAAGCAGAAGTAATAAAAATGAACATAATTCATTGTATTTTGGTGTCCAAAATACAAAATCATGCAACTGAAGTCAAACTGATAAAGAAGAAATGGCAAAAGTTCTTTTCCAATTGTCTATACATTTGTTATTTGTCGTAATTGTAATTTCTTGAAAACGTTTCAGTTGAGTCATTATACGTTTGCGTATGATTTCCCGATTCATTTAACAACATGGAAAACCATATGTGTATTTTTAAAGAGATTTTGAGATCTACTTATTTGGGGCTATCGCGCTGTACGATATAATTGCCAAAACTGGCAGCATATTGTTCTTCTAAATGAATACTATATTTTGTTTACGTCTAGTTAAGCTGTGTAGTTCCTCAATGAGACTATCATAGAAAAGAGCAATTGTAGAACATATATTTGACTTTCAATTATCTTTGATTCATAGATAAGATAAGAATCTTGTAATCATATCATACAAAAGGCGAATATCAGAAAGAGCAGACACATAAGTGGTGCTAGTGAGTACCACGTCACGTTTATTAAAAAAATGATCCCGCCGTAACTAGTTTTTTTTCACATTATATCTTTCCATACTAATCTGCCTAATAACAGGAAACTGGAGCATGAGAATAAGTGAAACCTTAAATTTAATTTAAATCACAGCACAAAAATAAGCATTTGTACTTACCAATGTGGAAAAAGGGGAAGCATTGTATACTTAATAAAACGTATGCAATGTCGAAGTTATCATCACTTAATTTTCCCTTGGTATTGATGTGACAAACTAAAAATTTCCATAATTCAGCAGATACATTAAAACGGTTTTCGTCAAATAACCATACTTTAAAAAGAAGTACTGTGAAAGTAACTCACGGGAAATGCAAATTTTTACGATTTGTCATTTTGAGTAATATAAATTTTTGGAAAATACCAATTGCGGTTTGTTGCACATATATTATAAAGCAGATCAATACTATTTTCACTTACTATCAGTTAGAAAAATCTTCCAATAGCGTCATCACATGTCATAATATAGGTGTGAAAATGGCTCACAGCAATAAAAAATTAAAATTTGAGAAATTGATCCATTTTAATTACACTTTTCCTCCAACATATAACAGTAAAAAAGAAATTAGAGGAACTTACATGTATACATGATCATCATACATCCGTTTGTCTTGCGTATTTGCTACAGTGAGAAATACCGCATCAATTACGGCAAAATATGTTCAGCAGCAATTAAATGCGCCAAAGTACCACCCCATCATCAACAAATTTCCCCTGCAAAGCGTTCGCTGGTGTTGCACAATACAGACATGTCATGTCATACATAATTCTTGCGACTTGAATACCAAGTTAAAGTATGCAATAACAATCTGCCAAACTTACAAATACAGAGTACTAGAGTAAATGATCTGATGCTCTTTGCAGATTAAACTGGAGAGTATTTCCATACCAACAAACCCCAATTTTGAATAAGAAGCGTACTGTTATACAGTGCAAGAAAAGATGGTTTGAGAAGGTTAGTTACGTCAAAGTGAGAAAACGAGCAAGCTGTAAAAATTCGCATAGATCATTTTGTGGAAAAAGAATTGCAGTACATCGCAAAGAAAAAATTGTAAAATTTCAACTAGACTAATTGAATCCGGAAAGAGGGATGTAAGAACACCTCTAACCTATAGCTACATATATTGGAGCTACAAAAATGAAAAATAGAACTACCTGAATTTGCTGCTACGAAGAAGAGTGGATAGAAAAATGTTAAACGACGCTATTCTACCATATGCAAAATATAAGATTTCGCAATGTAGCATGGATTCTATAAATTCCCAAAAGAAAATACAAATAAAAACTTTGCAACGAACCAATTATTGCAATTCATTAAAGATAAAAACGCTCAAACCAAGGAAATATATACCAAGATGAAACTCGCTAACTTGTATTAAAAATGCAGAATTGTATGAGTTAAGGTCCAAGATAACTGCATAAACAAAAGCAGTATAGATTGTTTTTGTGATAAAAAGATAGCTGTATTCTCAAACTCCAATACAAAATTATAGAACTTCTTAATATTTTCAACAATAAAATAAAACGGAATATTACACTTTTAAGAAACACCACATTGCAGAAATTCAAATTCTAAACAGTACACGTATTTTTTTGTTAAAATAAAAGAAGATCTATGGCATGATTTTAAATATCCATTAGTTACAACTTTTAAACAGTAATTCATAAATTTTTCTGCATCCAAAAACAATCTGTGCGCACTGAATGATTGCATATAATTTCCACATTTTTTCCTAAATAAAAAATACATACCACAAAAGCACCGAAACCGGAGTAAAGGCCACTTGTGAATACTTCATCCTGCTGTAGGCAATTTCCTAGGGCTCCAATCTTGTTTGTCCAGATGTAAGCAAAAAGCCATTGTATCATAGTAAAAATTGCCAAACCAGGAAAACCCATCAATTTTACGAAACCAAATGTTAGACCCATTATTAATCCAATAGCTTGCTTCATCCACCATAGCACCGTCGAAACATCTTCCTGTAAAGAACCGTCCTTTTTCATCGTTATTTTTATGCATTGTTTAAACAAGCCACTGAAATCAAGAGCGCTCTAACATACCATGAAAAAGGGAAATCATGCTAAGTTAGGCTCATTTTCTTAATATAACATATAGTAGCAACAAAATGCAAGCCAATAAATGTTAACATATCCATTGCGCTATCAACCATTCCCTCCACTGATAACTTTTAGGTTGGTTTAAAAGATCTAAAAGGAATAGAAATATTCTTGAATTGAAAAAGGTTAGGAATGGCGATTCATGCAATAGCAGTTAGCTATACAATGCGACCGTAAAAACCCTAGCTAAATGCAAAATTAATTTGAAAGATGCGCTAACCCATTTCCACCATACTCAAAGAACAGTTGTGTTACTGAAAAGAGGCACTCTTTTGAGTACATTCTACCAAACAGCGCAGCAAATCTTGCTGTTTAGTCAGAGTTCATTCGTACTATTTTAAAATGTATGTCGCTTTGTACCTTGTCCCATGATCGATCACCAGAGAAATCAAATGAAATTTTCCATAGTGATGCAGCAGGTTTATCTAATGTTCGATGCCGCCTCGTCACAGTGGATGCCATGGACCTCAA
Organism: Cardiosporidium cionae; assembly: GCA_015476325.1. NCBI lineage: Eukaryota > Apicomplexa > Aconoidasida > Nephromycida > Cardiosporidium > Cardiosporidium cionae. The sequence goes on from JADAQX010000081.1 coordinate 15,435, forward strand.
AGTGGTAACGAAAGTAAGAAGAGAATGCTACGTAAGGGATAGTTGAGGCCTAGATCGAAAATAACATCAAGTACAGACTGAGTCTGCCAAAGCTTTCTATTCGCTATACGACAGATCAATACAAGCTACAACTTTGTTCAACTAGCCCTATAGAGATAGGTATTCTGCAATCACCAAGGCAAGAGTAGATCAACACACAGAAGAAATCACAATTTCGTGCCCATTTACGAAAATGAGTGAAACGCTAGAATCTCCTTTTTGTCTGATTCAGCCAAATAATTTTGTAAACACTTCCAAGCTTATTATCAAATGTCTTCGCATGTATGACAGTAACAAGATGATAACTACTGTACAGCGGGAAAGGTCTTTCCTTCAAAGTCTGTCGCTCAGTGTTTGCAAAAACAAGTTGCTCCTCAGTTTGTCAATAAAACTAATACGCTAGAATATGTTGAAACAAGGATAGTTTCTCACAAAGGCATCCCTTTTTCATACGGTTCAAGAAGCATGCAAGAAATGTGTACTAAGAACTTAGCAAAATAACGCAAAAAAATACGGGAATGGGTTCATTACATTGTTGGATCCAAAATACGACTTCACCTTTTTCTATAATTTAAAGTGCGCCAGTTTGCAAATGTTAACGACCAATTGGTTGATAAGAGTAAACTTCTAAAACGTTGAGTCTTGCCTTTTCCATTTATCTGTCTGCTTTTATCGAAATTGCTGACTTCTAACTCGTCTACTAATCTGAAATTATTTCAAAAAGACATATTTTGACCACAAAATATACTCGTTTTGTAAATGACCATTGAAATACAGTTTAATTTGAAATTAGTGAAAAAATACTACTGCGCTGCGCAAATTGGCAGTGTTTATTACAGAAGAAGAACCGCGCTGGAAGCAAGTGCATACGAAATGGAATACTGACTTGAACAAGCTAAAGAAGTAACTCTACGATCGCAGACTGTATTAACCGTTGCGGGAATTCCATGATGCGCCACCTGGAAGTTCCCTTTGACAAGGATCTACCTGATAGCAGTGCACAGACATTTGCTGTCCTAGCATTTTTCATTATCTTTTTTATTTCTTAACTAACTGCATGAGGATAAATCTGCAACTTGCAATGTCTACTAAGGCTTTGTGCAAGAAAATTGACTATAGTTATCTCTATGTTGTGTAAATCCACAATTAGTGCGGTGGAACCACCACAACATTCCAACGTTGACTGAACTGTACTGAACTACATAGCCGCCAACAGAAGCGAAGCTTAGAGCGAGTTATTTCAAATCTTTCCTTTTTCTATTGTAGGTAGACCAATGAAGAAGTGCTAGATGAATGATCAACCTTTTTTTTTGTTGCTTTACTTAGATGATGCTCATAGAGTGTGCTAAATAAAGTTTTGATTTTAGTGCAAGAAGTTACAAAAACGTTCTTCTTGTTAAAAGTGTTCAATTTTTTATTAGGAAAGAATGCAGTGAAATGGAATGATACTTTGAATTTATTAGTAGGGGTGCTATAAGTATGACTTGTAAACAAGTATATTTTACCCATACGATGTGAGTAGAGAAAAGAACTTAAGAGCCACATGCAAAATTAGCAGCCTAATTGCTACCATTGTTACGAAATCTGCGCTAGATTATCTACGTTTCACCCTATGCGCACAATTTCTGCAAGCAATAGCAACATTTTTAAAAATGGAGAAAGACAATTCCTGAAATAGCTTTTTTATTGTAAAGCTTGATTTAGTATCTATTGAATGGCCTAATTTCATGGTTACAACAATTGTCTAACAAGGCACAATGCACAACTTTTCATTAATTTGAAAATACGTCGCACTTTGAAAAATTCCCTTAATTATAAAGATTGATTGGCTGTTTTAACTTTTACTATTTATAGAACTGGTTAGCACATTTCTTCAATATTGAAGAAAAATATGCTAGTGTCTGTGACTAAATTCTACCTACTGCCCAGGGTGAGTACCTAAATGAACTTGAGATTGTTTCAGATATTATATAGAATTTCTGCTAACAAAATTGAACGATTACGTGCATAGGTGGCACGAGAGAGAGATTTTCCTATGTACCTCTTCCACTAGTATAGCAACCACTTGTCAATTTTATTTTAGACTTTAGTTGATTTCGTCTTTTTGTGCGGGAGAATATACATTTAAAAACCGTTCATTACTCAAAGGTAGAATGTAACAAGGCATTTAAAAACAAGGTGATCATTACCTAATCTCAAATTTCATGGAACGATGAAAATTTTAAGTAGTAGCATTATGTTTTATTATTATCATTTAGTAATTGAATAGGGAGATTGAAACTCTCAAATTAAAATTAGTGATGCGATTAAGGCTGCACTTGAATGAATGCGGGTACTGACTGCACCATAAGAAGTTTCCCAATAACAACGAAATGAGTAAATGAAAAAAAGAGAGTGAGAGGTGAGGAAAAAAAGTTAATTTTTTTCTTTTTTTTGTTATTTTTCTTTTATGCTTTTTACTTTACTGTTTTATTTCTCCTCCGTCATGTTGCATTAGTAGAATAACATGAGTCTTTTCTTAGGGTGTTCGATGTTAGCCTGATAAAAGTAGTTTGAGTTCTTGTGTTATTTCTTTTCAATGATAATTTTAGATGCAAGAAATCATGAAGCTTACGTAAGTCGAGATTCTTACCCTTCGCCCCTGTAGTAGATGTAGAATGAAAGTGTTTTAGTAACTACGGCACGCGTGAACGATAACGAATGGCTGTGTAAAGTGAAGTGGCGGTACAGACTCTCCATAGTATGCGTATATTACGTAAGATACGAATAATGAGACTAATTTGGGAGATGGGCAAATCCCCGCGTCACGGCACGAGTTATAATTATCACATTAAGTTAGACCACTCGCAAGGGTAAATTTATCGTATTTAGATTAGACATTCCTCTCTCTGCTTTAAAATAGTGTTTTACAGGTAGGAATAGTTTTGACCTCAACGGAGCCACAAAGAAGTCGTATATTTTACATGTCCTCAAAATTAAGTAGCTCAAAAACTCAATACCAACATCTTAAAGGAATTGTGTAGCAGGAGTCGAAGTAAAACACACCTGGCAAACTCTTACGGAAAGAATGTGATAATAATAAACTATAAGAGGAATGAACTGTAATGCTATATAAAGTTTACCCTAAGTCAAAACTATCATTTGCAAACTTGGAAAACACGCAGTTATCCACATCCACCCCTTCGTTCATCTACTTGTTACACAAAGATTATCAACGTCGCTACATTTAAAAACAGTGATAAAAGCCAGGAGTATATATAATTGTTATACTCTTTATATGTTGAATAATTGTGTTGCCATAGGTGGAAAAACACTGGGAATGGCGCGTTCTTCGATTGCTACCACATTGCATCTTTTCAATGGTCAATTCCAATGCTATAAGATACGCTATCTTTGGGAAGCTCAAAAATGTTTTCTGAACTTTCTAGTTGCTACTTTAAATCATCATAACAGGGAAGAAAATTTTGCTAAATTCATCAATTCTTACAGAAGTTCTAATATCAATCTCCATACAGAATATATAATTGTACATAGAAAATTTTGTCTAGAGTATAATCTTTCTTTTTCTTTCACTATTGCACCCTCACCTATTGGTTTGCTTATCCTCCAACAAACCCAAAGCGTAATGCGAGTATTTTTTTCACCACTATATTCATCCAAAACGCTAAATTGCTTATTGCAGTGAGAAAACTAGTAGAGTGTTCATTTCGCGACTATGACGTGGAAACTACATTTGAAACATTAGATTCTAGCTTAACTGATATCCATTTCAATTTTTCAGCGAAGTATTGAGCAGTTTTTGTATTCCGCATAAACACGAAATGCCGTAGAAAAATTTAAAATTAGCTATCGTCAGTGCTATGGGAGCTGGTAAAAGTTACATTGCTGTTAGGTTGAAGTGCCACAGCCTCTGTTACACAGCGGCAACACTCTGTTGTCTGTAACAACTACATTTGCTTACGCTTTTCAGAAGAAAACAGAATTGAAAGGATGCAAGTTGTGTTCTACTCAATTTCACCTTTTACAATTACGCCTCTGTTTACCAGTTCGTTATGATTTCACTAACGTATTGAGGACTATTGAAGTGGCTGACTTGAACGTCGCAGTTCTCGAGACCTACTTCTTCAATAATGGAGTACCACCATTGGTTTGGAATTTTTGCTGTAATTGGAGGTATCCTATTTCATCTAACATTGGGTACTCTCTATACATGGGGTAATCTTAATATTTATGTTATTTCTGCAATGCGGTATTTCACATCCTTAAGTCAAGAACCCCCTAGATTGAGTTATGCTGCGTGGGTGGCAGCTACGATAGCTTCCGGACAATGTTTAGGAATGCCCATAGGAGGGCTTATAGATCGTCGCGTCGGAGCTCGATTGTATGTTTTTTAACGAATTTCGCTTTCCGTTGTTCTTGCTATGTTGCTTAAATACCTCTTTTTATATTCAGATTGTCTAAAAAGGTTTTGAAGAATGTAGCTGCATTGAATTAAATTGCTTGCAATGTTTAAACTGTTACGAATTTGTTTCTGAATTTGAAAGATGTAAAATTTTCTATTCACTTCATTCTCGTCATTTACCAATTCTTCAGGACAAGTTTGATAGGTGGTATTATAATGTGTTCTGGCATATTTTTATCTCAGTACACACTAAGCAATGATAAACTTTTTCTTATCACGTATGGCATTATGTATGGATTTGGCATAGGGATAGCCTATACATGTCCGTTGAATTGCGCAATTCGATGGTTCCCACGTTATAAGGGTATGCGAGGAAAAACAAATTGCTTCTATGTACATAGGGTAATTTTGAATTATATATATTGGGAAGTACAACTAGCAAAAATTAGCAATTTCTTGTAATTACTTAAGGTACTTTTTGTATACAGAAAGCTCCTATCTATCTATGACGATGTATAAATATAAAGTGAAATTTCGAAACTACGACGCCCAGTAATTTGTGCATCTATTGATGGATATGCGCAAAGTCACTATCTAACCCCTTAGTTAAAAAGACCGTTTCCGTTTTTCCTCAATTGCTATATGAATTTTTTTACAGGACTTATCAGTGGTATCATTGTTGCTGGTTTCGGAGGCGGGGCTAGTATCTTTAATCAAGTCCAAACTTTTTATGTAAACCCTGGAAATTTGTCTCCTTCGTTTGCACCATATTCTCAAAATCCAAATGAAGTGTATTACAATTCCATTTCTCTTTTTAAAAGAGTGCAAAGCTTGTTTCCTTTTCTTGCAATTCTTTACTTAACTATACAAATTGTCGGTAGTAGCGTTTTATTCGCATGCCCTGAGCCAACAATTGAAGAATCACCACATGTGGCTGATGAAGAAAGTGAGACCGCTCCAGCTTCAGAAAAGGAATCTTTGTTGAGCAGTCCTATAAATTTACTGGAATCTAGACCCATTGATTTTGAAGTAAACGATGCACTAAAGGCTACTAGTTTTTATGCCTTGATGATGTTATTTTTTTTAAATGGGTTGGCAATTAGCTTTGTTGCCACATTTTGGAAAGTTGTTGGAACGGAAATTTCAGTATCAGGAATCTTAATTTCTGATAGAGCTTTTAGTTTGATTGGATCGATTGGAAGTGCGGCAAATGCTTTCGGTCGTATTTGCTGGGGTTCTTGTACTGATCGCTATGGAATTATCTTCACTTCAGTAAGTGAAACAATAGGATGCATGCCAAAAAAAAAGAGCTTGTAGCATTAGAAAAAGAAGTAGGGGAAAAAAGGTGTATTTTTCCATGGGAATAGATATTTTTTGGGAGACAAATGAATGTCAAATTTAGTAATTTTAAATGCAAGACCCTATTGAATGAAAGGATGAGTTTCTTGATTCTCATTGCATTGACTTTATACGGAAGGTGTAGAATGAGAGTGTTGCAAGCAAAATTTGGAGATGCTTTTGCTAAAAGGTGTGTTATTGTCGTCATTTGGCTGTATTGGATTTAAGGAGTGTTGTTTTCTTCGAAATTATGACTACAAAATAGCATCTCCATCAACGTGATGCAGGTTTCCCAATAGGCTTGTATTGCTGCATAATACATATTATTAAGATGATTAATAGGTTTTCATAGCATTTAGTTTCTTGACAAATTTTCTCTTGTAAGAAAATACATGAGAGAACTTCAGGATTACCATTTTATAAAAAACCTAACAGGGAATCAACAAAAATCGTTTTTTTGCTGCAAAAATGTAAAGCGAAGAGAGATAGAGTGATTTTTGCCTCTTCGCCTGTAGACTCTGATATTTTTATTCGGCATATGCGCTAAAACAGAGGTAGAGTGTTGTTGAAATATAAATTTTTCTATGTTTTGCATAATTTTTTTTGCGTTTTTAGGCACTTCTTTGCATAAGTTGGGCTCTCTCGCTTCTCTCAATGCCTTTTGTTGCTTCTCTTGGTGCTGTACCCTATGGAGTAGTGATTGTTTGCAATTTTTTTTGCCTGGGAGGGAATTTCTCGATTTTTTTTGCGACTTTATGCAAATTATTTGGAAAAAAAAATATTGGTGAGTATTCACTGGAAAGGAGCCTGTCGAAATACACCTTTTCTATTCATATACTTTTCTTTTCATCGGTGTTGTTTTAAATCTTATTGCAGCAAGCATGAGAGAAATTTTTTTCTCATACATTCTATAGTAATCGATTCTACACACTTTCAGCACCCAGGAAGAGTTGGTGTGCTGCCGTAGTGTGTTGCTATCTTTTCTCTTTACTCCCCTTCCCAATTTTCTTATCCTCTCTCAGGTGTGATTTATGGAGTATTCTTTGTTGCGCAACTGTTTGCAGCCTTTACCGTTGGATTTTTCTCTCATTTCTTCTACAGGTCTTGTCAAAACAGTCCTAATTACAAGTAGTATTCCTTACCTTTATTGTTCCAATTTTTGCAGCAAAGTATTTTTCTCTTGCAGAAGTGTATTCTTCTTTTGTCATTGTGCAAAGCTTTTTAATAGTAGTATTTTTACTTTTTGGAAAGTGTTAGAATTTTATGAACTTATGCCTGTTTGTAAGAGTACCTAATTCTTGCCTTTCTCCCTTGAAGATGGTATCTCTTGCAGTATTTTTTATTGCGTACTTACTTATATGAATTTTCTTTCCCCACGCGTTTGCAGCTCTCTAGGCCCACTCATCTCCTCTATCATTTTTGCTTCATTTCCTGCGATAGCTGCCCTACTAACACTATCTTATAAGCGTTGTGGGATAGATATATCGTCGCCCCCTCCTTTTACCGGATATGTCCAAGAAGTGGAAAAGTCGAAACAAAATTCTTAGCGGAAACAGAATTGCGGGGGTACGTTTGTTCTTTCGATATAAACTCATAGAATGCCTTGCATAGAGAAGGTTTTACCTTGATAACTCCACGTGGCTCTGCTCCCCTAATTTCTCCCATTAAGATAGAATAAACTGTTCAAATGGGAATTTTTCTTTATAACCACATCAACGGATACTTTTAACTTTTTTATTTTTGAATTGCTGCCCTTCTTGTCCAGCTTTTCAATTTTCTCAAATTCACTTACATGGCATCTTTTTGAAGACACTTTGCATACACAAGATTCTTTTTTTCTGCTTTGCCTGTACAGCTTTTTACCAAAACCGTTTTTTGTTTTTTTGTAAAGAATTTTATTCCCATCGCATGATTTACGTCGTGGCATTTAAAGTATTTGAATCCAATGAGTATTTAATAAGTTTATCCTAGCATTTTTCAATATTTCTGCTTCTGGTTATGTTTAAAAACCTCGCTATTATAAATTTTACATTGAAGTATTTGATAATTTTGAATCAGTCAACGTAATGTGAAAAAAGAAAATGTTTCAAACAAGACTAAAAGGGATTTAAACTATCAAAGCCATATTCTCTACCGATGCACTATGTAAATTTTCAATCGAAGTTTTTACGTATATACACATGGAATCTGTAGAGAAAAATTGAAACAAAACCATCATATGGGTGCCTATTTTATTTTTAAAAAAGTATTTAAAACATATTTGGAATTGTGTGAAAAATTTTAATCGATGCCAGCCGGAGTTTTACTGCCACTTCGGATTTCTGTAGAGGACAAATCAATTCGAAAGTTGGGAAGTTCGACAAAGAGAGAATGGAGGTTTGTTGGGAGATTGGTGTAGAATGTAGATTCCAAAGAGAGACTGTGATATTCCTGAAGAAATGCGCATAACATGTAGAAGTGAACGCATGGAACATTTTTTCCCCCTATTTTTTAATAGTATTAGAGAATACTACTCTCTTTCTTGTATACTGCAAAAACAGGAGCATTTTCAGTCAAGAAAACGGATTTTGAAGCAACCTTCAGGTGTAAGACAGGAAAAATTTGGCCATTTTTCAAAATTGTAAACGTGTTTGTATAGAGTTATGCTTGTTGTACCATAGAAAAAAAAGAGACATGAAATTGCAATTCTGCAATTGACCCATCTTTACCTTGTGGAAAATGTAGAGGGAGTCACTAAAATGTGAGATTAAAAAGGATAGGTTGTCTATGAATGCACGTCTCTATTCAATTTGCTAAAGTAAACATTTTAAGCCTCTCTGCAATACCACTTTTTCAACAGAGGATATTTCACACAATGGAAAAAGATGTGCGTCTGGTTCTCCAATTGATTGAAAAACACGCACATAGTCAGAGCAACATTCTTTAAAATCGCCAAGAAAAGAGAATTTACACCGTAAGCGTGAAAATTTTTTTGAGAGTTTATCTGGTCATTCACAACTACAACAGAGAAAAAGAATGTGGCTAAAAAAGAGTTAAAAATAAATCCACAGGCCATCATAGAACCGGAGACTACTGCATGAAACAACCCACCCTAGTCAAGGCTAACAAAGAGATAAACATCCATTCATGTTTTCTTTTTCCTACATTACCCCTAAGAAATTCTCCTCTACTTTAAATGCAATGCAAATGGCTCAAACAACAATACCTCTTCAACTAGTCGGCCAGCAACAACGAATTGACAACCAAAGGAAGCAATTTGGGATAAAGACTGCAAACAAAATAAGAATGCATCCATTATTCTCAAGTAATCAACGCGACTCGTTGCATGCAATGTAAAGTCCATGGAGATGGGAGTGTCAACAATATAAATTTCCTGTGTTGGAAACCCATAGTTTGAGAAAATGAAATTCTGTACCATAAACATGTTTACATAGTTTCCTCCATAGTATTTGGGATCTGAAAATATACAAAATATGAAATGGATTAGAATTACCAAAATTTCAAAAGAAAGAAAGGGAGGTGATGAAGAAACCAAACGTATCACCCAATACCCTACTGAGACACCCTCTCAAACGTGAGCACTGTGTGTGAACATGCAGTGAATAGAGGAAACTATATATACTGTAAGGTGCTAGGGAGAGAGAGCATCACTATTTAAAAACAATGGACTGTTTACAAAAAGTGGCATCTCTCTCCTTCATAGCTACGGATACTACAGAAATGAGTAGAGAATCGATGTGGTCAATATTCTCTTCCCCTCTAATTAGTGCTACATAAAAGGCTATGTAAAGGTGTATTCCCTTAATTAGTATATAGATTAGACTACAGCTGACAGATATTAAACCACATTGAAACATAAGCAATTTTAAGAGGAGAAAGAAAAGAAGGAAAGATTCGTACAAAAATTCGCTCACATTTTCTACTGAAATTTTCTTTAGAATATACCACCTTCGTTGCCATACTTTTAAATTTTATTTCAAAATTTTCTAATCCGGTAGACTCGTAACTTTTTTTAACGAAAATTAACCTTGCCTTGATGCTTACCAACAAGTCTCTTTAATGTATCGAATCCTAGCAAAAAAAATGCTCCTTTACATAATTTGGCCTTATTAAGAAATAAAGGACACGATGTAATCAATAAATTACAAGATTTTTCTGATGGGAGAAGCACAGAGAAGAGAAGAAAGTAAATACCAGGTGATGCATCTACTTCTCTTAGATGAAAAATGGCACCAAAACAAAGCTTCACAAAAACTATAATTTCCTACTTTTTCTTAACCTTAAAAAAATTGGAAAATGGGTAAATGTTTCACAGGAAGTACTAAGAATAAACGTGTTACTCTTTTCACATATAGTTGCAAACTTGGGTTATCCAACGTTTACTTATTATGCCATTCACATCATTTTACAAAAACCAATCTAATTTTTTCATTACCAAAAATTACAAAAGAAAAAATACACATGCAAAAGAAACCATTTTCTACGCTATTCCCCCCCCCCTCCACCTCCAAAAATAAAATTCTGAAGATTTCCACATCGATTAGCAGACAAATAAAATGTAGGAGAATCTTTGTAAAATAATGGAATTTCACTCTTTTACACTATAACCTACACACCCTCTTAAGTTAAATTTCCTCTGCATCCTCACTTTTTCTCGGCATAAACATGCGTAGTGTCTCTCTATATGGTACAATTTCTTGCATTCTCTCTCAGTTTTTTTTTGTATTTTTCTACGATCCCTAAGGAATATTTTTTGCTGCCATCATTATAGCTGTATTTTCTTCTATTTCAATAAAAAGTACTCACTATTTTTCTTCTACACACAGCAATGTTTTACATACATTTGTCATAAATTTTCACACCAGTAAAGAGTCATGATTTATAAATTTAAAGGCTCCCTGGAATATACGTTACAGGTTCTAACTTTACCCATATTCTAAAACATAAAATAACTCTCGTATACATTTTATATTTCAAAGACGATTGACCTTACGTTGAAAATGTTCTGCGCTCTGATAAATATGATCGAAGCTAAAATTTCCTTTGTCGGCATTTAATAGCGAAATCTCATACAACACTTCTATCGCTTTCCCTTCATATTTCTGTTGCAGAAAACGTATAGATTCTTCAACTAACTGCTCATGTCCCTATAGAATAAGAAAAAGAAAGCAGAGCAAAAAAACTAAAACTAAAAATAGTAAAAGAAGATCCCCTATTTTTCAAAACATGGCAAACAAAATCTGCAACAGAATGTATTAAATTTCATACCAAAAATTCTAAGCAGTATAGAGCAAATACTTTTTTATGGGGTATTTCATTTTAGTCTACCCCTATACATGGATAGACGTCTGAAACATTTTATTTTTTTGTACTTGAAAATTTTTTTTAAAAAATTACATCTCTTGATTTGTAAAGCATTGGCTAGGAGCAATTTTGAAACCAAAATACTCACTTTTATCACACCCGTGTGAAATCCTTTTCAATTATATGGCCAAATAACAGCTTTTTTCTAAAAACCAATGAATGTAATGGCTTGCAATCGTAGTGCTAAGCCAAAGAACAGAACTATACCTAATGCACAGACCTTATGAAGAGGACTGAAGGATCCTGGAAAAATACATAAAATTCGGTCTTGCCACTCACTAATATTGGGAGCAGGAAGCCATATATCTTGCTTACTGAGATAAATAGCCTACAAGGAATACGTAGGGGAATAGGAGGGGGGTCAAAGAGTTAAGACTAATAAGGTAGGGTGAAGAACTTCCTAAATTTTTTGGAAGTGTAAAAAAAAATAAAATACTACTTTAAAAAGAGAGTATCTCATAAATAAGTTACTTTATAACCGCCTCTACCCATATACGTATTTTTAGTTCTTAGCACACATCTCATTCTTTTTATTTAAAAAGCAAACACATGTTTTGCAAAAAAAACAAAGAGGAAAAATTCGCAGCAAGTCATGTTGCCTTATACGCATTTAAAGCCATTGGAAATGCCTGGCAGAGGAGAGTGTACAAAAAGAGTATAAACTCTACACAAAAAGAGGTAATAAAAACGCAAGGCCACGCATCCTGTTGTTACAAAATTTTATTATATAGAGAAAAGGATAAAAAAACGAGAGAGGGATAAGAAATTCTCGAACCATTGCATATAAATGCATCATTTTACATGTGAAAGATCTCCAGAAGCTATACTTTGCAGCATTTCTGATGAATCAAACGGTATTGTTTTCACTCTCTGGTAACTACACATATTTTGTGTTTCTTCAGAAAGTTCCATGGAACAAGGTACTGCATCTGCCAAAGACTTGATCATAAGCTCACTCACCTATGAAAAAAGCAGGATGTGTGTGTGAGAGCAGACATCAACAGTATATAATTTCTTCTATAGTATAAAGGAGACTATGATCATAGATTTGTACAACAACATTTCACAAAGGCAAAGAAATAAAAACATAGAATACTTTTCACACCCTAATAACACAGAAAAAAGATATTCACACGAACAAAACACTTTTGATTGCTCCAAAAATTGCAAATAAAAAAAGAATTCATGCAGGGTTAATCACTAATAAAACACCATAATGCGAGTGTTTAAGAGTTAAGATAAAGCGTTTGACAATGCGGTGAGTAAATATTGAGAAATAAAATACAAAAAGGATTTAGCCATTGCACATGCATGAAAACACTTTAACAAAAAAAGAAATTGCCAGGAGTACGTCTGTAACCTAGACAGAAGTAGGGCTTCATTCGTATGAGAAGGGGAAAAAAATAGAGAATGCTTTTTCCCTCTTTCACTACAGACGCACAACCAATAGAAAAACTATGAAAAGGTAATGGCTTAGTATTAAAAAGAGAAAATGCTATTCGTTTCTTTTGAAAAAAGAGAGATGTAGATACAGCCTCTTGTTTATTACGTAGGATTCTTTACAAACAAAACGCACATAAAAACTACAAATAAGAGAAGACAAAAAGTTAGTGGGAGGCATAAGGAGAAAGGGCTATATATTGAAGGTTTCTAATCTTTCCTTTTCCCACTAAAATGTAAGATTAAACATACGACAAAACCTGTTTTAAAAAAAAAAGTAAAATACCATTTCATCTTCTTGATCACGCTGTAGGACATCCTAAGAACCAAAAACATGTATGTATGGCTCAAGATTAACCAGATATTTAACTGCTGACTTTATAGTGCATCTATGCTATTTTTCCTGATTCTATTTCCAAAAACCCAATAGTTTGCGTCTATCCTTTTTTTTATTCGTATTACACTTTGCAATACATGCTAGACTAGGCAAAGAGGAGGAGCAATAAAGCAAAGGAGACAAAAAATGTGAATCAAGTTATTAAATGGGTGCATAGGGCAATACTGTGCTATAGTATAATACAGCATATAAAAAACCAACAACAAAATTTATCCGTTGTGAAGTTTTATAGTGACTCACCTTCTGAAAAAGCAAATTGTAATTGTGTATGCCATGCTGAAGGCTAACCGTGGAAATGAAAGCACAGTGTCGTCCCCTTGGAAAAGAGAGCAGATTTAAAAAATTCTTACCATAAGAGACACATCAAATCTTCAAAAAAAGATATACGTAGAAATACACTTCTTTATTTTATATTTTTGAAGCAGTGAAGCAAAGCAGGGAAAAGAAAATGAAGCTCCACAGTTAAAGCGTGAAGTCTACTAAAAACCAAAGCGTAGTAAATTAAAAAGAGATGCTTTTTTTATCGCACCTCTTTGGGTGGTTTGTTCTTAAGCTACACGTTGCTCCCATCCCTAACAACTGATGAAAAGATTCCTATAGATATAAAAAATAAATCAAAAAAAAACGTAGTACAGTAAAATTTTGTCTCCTTAAATCTTGGTAAACCTAAGGGTAAACGAGTACAAAAAAGAAATTTTAAATATGCAATAGCATTACTCTAGAGTATATTTGCTTGCACACTCTTGAGAACAATTACTCACAGAAGTAAATCCTTCTCGTAAAATCAGGAGGTCAACAGCCCTTCGAAAGGCACTAAAAGCAATAAAAGAAATCTTTAAACCAATTTATGTAAGCATAAAAAAATAATTTTCAAGTACTCTCTTTTCCCATACGTTCTCCATTCTCTCTCTCCTCTCCCATACGCATTCTCCCTACCTTTTTCTAAAGTTTAAAAAGCTTTTTATTCATAACTTAAAATTTCATGTCTAAACTTCAAAAATGCTAAGTTTAAAAGAAAATACCCTCACAAACGTATTGGTTGCTTCTTTGAAACCTCACAGACGGATCAAGATCAACAGGATGGGTGCAAAGTAAGATAAAAATTGCAGTGTATAAACGTATTTGCACGAGAATGAATCGCATCAAGACTACAGTGTGTTTTCAGGAAAAAGTGGTACTTGCTGACTAAAACTGTAGCTTTAATCGTTTTTATTAAAAGTAGGTAAGGATTTTGCCATTGCAATCACTTGAATCGCAATACCTAAATATTTTATATAATTTTCACATTGAGCCCCCTGTAATAATTGAATGGACAGGGTCTATTCTAAAAATGGAAATAACTATAAGCAATTCAAAATTTTAGCAGTGAAATAAAATAGGTTATCTACAAAATTATAAAAAGGAAGCGTAGGAGGCCAACTCGTAAAATCTAGAAACTCTAACATATCGAATTATTGGGGAACTTTCTTTTCCAATTAAAGTGTCAAGAATTTCCTTGTTTCATCAAGGTTGGCCAATAGGTAAAAAAATTACGTTTTCTATTCTTACTTCACACAGTGCATCTCAATTCAGATTCGCTTTTGTAACCAAAAAATAACTTTTGCAACATATGGTATGATTATTTGCAATTACGAAGAAACTCTTCTGTCAGTGAAAAATTTATTAAGACAATCATACCCTCTATTTGAACGGAAAGTAAGGGAATAATAAATTTTTCATTTGTGCACCTCTTTTAAATAAACTCCATTTTTTGAAATCAAAAAACATATCTGAATTACAAAAATGCACTTTATTTGATACCAAAAATGCAAAGTTTCTTCCTAAAAATTTAAAACCAAATAAAAAAGCAAACCTTGTAGCTAAATTATAAGCCATTTCTTCTGAGCAGTAACTGGACGAAACCTATTTAATAAAATACATAAAACTTACGAAATTATGTTAGATCAAATTTCTTTAAAATGTAGCCAACCTGGACTATGAATGTATCTACTTAAAAAACTCCTTTCGTTAGGAAATGCATCTTAATTATTATTAGTATGATAGTCTAGCATATTATAGAGTATCTCTATACAAACTGTGAAATTTCCTTGAAATAAAAGGCTGAGATTAGGCAAAACAAAGTACTGCTTTGAAAAGCTAGAAATTGTTACGCAAGTTTAAACATGAATGGTGAATATTTCAAAACATATTACAAAGCAAGAAACGCTTGAAGCAATAAGCATGGATCGATACCTCCAATATAAACAATGCTATGCTCATAGCATTTCCATACCTTCATATTATATTTTTGAAGAAGTTCATTACTTGCCACCTTATCATAAGGAACATTGGCTTCGATTAATAAATTACTTGCACCAGGGGTTGTCATCATCCATTTAAAAAAATTTCCGCCACCCCCCGAAGCGAATAGCACCATCTTTGGTACGTTTTGCAAGGATACCACCTAAACATCCATTCAAAGCAACAAAAAGGATGTATATTCACAATGTTTTACATTTACATAGCAGAAAACAATAAAAAAAATAGGGTTATCAATGAAATGCTCAGATTTAAAGCATTGTTGTCGAATAAATATTAGCATTTCCAGTGAATTGAAACGAAATGTTGGAAATAACCTGTTTTTCGTAAATATTTGTTTGCAAAAAATTCCCGCTATTTCTAAGCTAAAATGTTGGTGTTTATTGCAAGGTTTTGTTATGTTTATTCACAGGCATTAATGTTGTATACATTGGTACTCCAAAGCCTCAAGCACATTACTTTAAATATTTTAATCAGTCAAAATGACAGGGAAGTAACAGTAACCAAATTGTTCGACAAGTGTTAACAGTGACAAGAGCAGAGGAAATAAAGCCGAGGAAGAGAGCACAGGGTTCGAATAAGCATTTCATGGTTTATGCTAATGTTTATGGCATCTAACACAAAATTTTTCTTCATACCTCTTCCAGCAAATGTTTGCATGACTTTAGCATTGCCAGCAAAATGGTACACCGTATGAAGTAAGGTGAAGCCGCTGGGAATTTCCCTTTTCATGCAGAAAAATGTGTGTGTTTTTGGTCAAAAAAAGCAAAGAATACTGCACCAATTCCCTAACTGGTTTAGTTACATATGCTGCGCAAAAATGATCTGTATCCGTTGTTGATACTTTGTTGAAAAATACAGATTAACATTCATAGATGCACAGGAATTTAAATATCAAGATTCGCCAATACCTCACAAAATCAAGAAACCAGTAACATCATTGGATCACATTTACAAAATCCAGAAATAATCAGGTCAATTGACTACTGACATATATACTGTATTACCGTTTCTGGTATATGCAGCAAACATGTGAAGGTGAAATGGTCGAGTTATAAAGAATACAAAAGGTCAATCGTACAATCATGGAATGTAAAACTGAACGAGAGACTTTTTGGCAAGCCAGAAAAAAATGTAATAGCTAAGATAAAATGGACGTGAACCCGAACCAATACGAAGGGAAACCGGTTGAACGAATGTTGCAAAATACTTTTGACGTGCGGCACATTCAACACCCATTTGCCTGGTATTTCGGTTTCTAAGGGGTTAATTTAGCATGTACTTCAATTTTCCTACCTGAAATTAAAATGACTAATGTTAGCACTTGAAAATTCGTTTTTTCACTTTGCGTTAAACACGTTTTTGGTGTGCAAATGCGGATTCTATTTCTCTGTCTTTCTATGTTGCTTATACACTACTGTAGCCATTCCTTTCAAAAAGGTAGCCAAATATATTCTTGCAAATGAATTGAAGTGCGACAAAAGAGACATTCCAGTTATTATTGTGTACAATGCCTTCCACGGCTATAAAGCTTGTCTTCAAAGTGAGAAAAATCGAAGCATAAAGAATATGTGCTTATTTCTATTAAGAATAATGTTGCTGAGAAATGAAATCAATACAAGATTGCATACAAGACGGTTTTTTTATTTTCTCTTCAAATGGTGCATTATTTGAAAATTAAGAACTAAGTGATTTATGGATTGGTAGACAAAGATAGAGAAATATTTAAGTTATGAAACATTGAATGGAGAAATCAAAGATGTAAGTCTTGCCATTTTAGTATGACCTGACAGGAAAATGTCAGAAACACACTGTTGATGACTCGCTCTATTTCTGTTGTTTTGTGTTAAAATTAAAGCATCCCTCCCCATAGTAGCAAGTCGAAGCGAAAATATAGAGTGATATTTTTGCCGTATAGAAATGTTTTTGTACTGTAGATGAATGGTTAGCAAGATACTAAAAAATTATCATTTTATTGTCAGGACCTCGTAGTTCCAGCAATTAAGTAACCGGAAGAATTGAAGCTGTTATATTTCACTAAGATGAAACTGCATTCTTTTTTATTTTGAAAAGGTATTTGTAGTAAGAATAAAAGAATACCTATAATTTGAGCTGCCTTTTTGATTTCAAAGCAATGTGCAGAATTCTTCAAACATGACGCGAAAATACTACGTCGTGAATCAATTTCTTAAAATGTTACCATTTATTTCTTGTAAGTTCAAACGAAAAGCAATTCAATTCAGTACAAACTTTAGAAACTATTTGAAAACGATTTATTCATCTTCACTAAATATAGGTTATGACGAGTTTTTATGAAACTTTTGTTTAGCAAAGTACGTTTCAGTTAAACAATATTGCAAAACTTTATACATTATAACTGGAAATAGGAAAAATTCGTGGAAATAATATTTCTTTTTAAAAAATTTCGTATCTATTTGCTACCCTAGAAAATGGTGATAACCCTTATTTCAAGCTGTAAGTAGCAACCTTCAGCTCGTTTGACCGTAAAAAAATCCATTTTGTTAAGGTAGCCACCGGGAAAGTACTGTTACAAAGTAAAACTGTTTGCATCCTTGTAAAACACTTTTGTTGCATGCACTGTATTGATTTCTCTCTTGTGCATGTTTGCTAACTATTTCTATCTATTCTTATTGGATTTCCTATAATATTATTTCTGCTTAAAAGAACTGACATTTCAACTTTATTTGTTCTACTGTCGTTTCATATTTATTTATAAAACTGTTTAATTCAGATTTGTGAATAAATCATAGCTTAAGGAAATTTGAAATACATGCAATATCAAAAATGGTAAGAGTTTCGATGAAGATGTTCTAACTCCTCTTTATGTGTGAAAAAGGATTATTTGCTAGCACCTGTTTAGGGATATGTTGACCTTCACATTGATTAACGCAAGAAACCGCCAGCTCCTTAAGGTATCCAAAACTGCTTTTGCACAAAGATTTTCTATTAGCATGTTTAAATTTAAGTACTTACAGGCAAAAAATATATCGTGCTTTTGTAGTGAGTGCTTGAGGGAATGGCACTCCTTGAAATAGATTGAACAACTGTATGTTTTAATGGTCATACATCCACGCTGTATCCTTGTTAGGCCACAATGCGCATTGCAATGAGAAAAAAACTAAATGACTTCTCCATTTATATGCATTACGTGCTCTTTTGGCTATGAATCAGCGTTACGTATATTGCGGATTTCAAAAAATTGCTGGATCAACAAACTAGCGCACATTCTGAGCGCAGACTTCAATTTCAAAACACTTTGCTATGGAGCAATTACTACCATTCATGGATATCAATGAACGATAAAAGTACATGTAGAGGTCTATTCACATTGAAATGATCTGCTTCAAACAAGAGGAGCAAAGGGCGTATATAGGGTTGACTTGAAATCATATTTAGCAGCTAGCAATCCAGATTGAAGGTAGTGAGTGACTGATAGTTCTCAATCATTTCACACATCATCGCTTCATGCAGCAGTAAAGCGTGAGAGTTGAAAGGTGTGTGATAAAATTAGAGTATTGCTAATTACAAGCAAAGCAATAAATGGAAAAAACGTACGAATTAGCATGGTTTTAAATTAAAATAGAGAATAACTTGAATTAGGAAGGAAAACAGAGAGAAATTAGCAGTTGCCTATTTCAAAGTAAAATATAACCTACCAGCAAATAGTAACCGCAATGCTGTTATAAAAGTGCAGAAAATATCGTCATGCCGAAGTCACTATATCATATCGTTGATTGATTGCTGAATAACGGAATTAAGAGTGCAGTCTTACGAAGGGGGTGCGGTGTAGTGGTCATTTCTCGAATCTCTGTTGACAGTTCATTTTGTATAAGCAAAGCATTTGATTTTCTGTATATTGCATCATATTTTGATCTCTCATTCCGTAGCATCATCTCATGAATTTAAGCTACATTAATTCATATTGGTAAGTTAGATCAATTAAAAACATTATTGTAGCCGAGTAAACCTATACATGTTGCTGTGCTGTTATGGAGTGGCCTAGAAGATTACATTGGCCAACATATTTCCTGCCTTGCACCTTGGATAGGTATGCTTCTTGTTCTCCTAAGATAAGGCGCTCTCCATGGTTTGCAAAGAAACGATGCACAATGACCAGAAACGCCAAGCCAGTAATGGTAGAACGTGACTTAAGGTAAAACAGTATTGAAAATAGAAAAACTTTTGTCTTCAGGAATGTTTATTTAATCAAAAGTCTCATTTTTCTCGCAATGAAGAGTCATTCAATCCTTACTGCTACTTTTATTTCCTTAGTAACCATATCCTTGAATTCATTTATCATACTAGCAACTTCCTCTGGTGCATCAATATGTTCCTACTTCTCTATGAATGTTGGGCTTACTCGACTTCTTCTGGCTATATTGCTTCCTCATGGTGACAACTCTAATTTTTTTTCTGCTTTCCTTATTGAAATTAACCAACCGCTTTCATTCACCCTTCATCAGACAAAAATAGAAAGTGTCAGAGGAGCCTTCTATTTAATAAGATAAGAGCAGTTACGGATGTTGCTTATGCGCTATATTTTAAAAAATTTGTCCCGTATAAATCATTCTCTTCTGCATGCTACCTTTTATTTCCCTAGCTCAAACTGGTTGACAGCGGTCAATATTAATTGGCAATTGAACTTTGGCTCTATCCTATTGTATGCGTAATAAATTCAGTTAAAACAATTGAGCTACCTGCCCGTGATTTCGTAGCCAGCACTCCGATTCTACACACCACAGCCATTTGACAAAAAGCTACATACCAAGTAAAATGCACTCGACTCTGCTTCAGAAGCATTTGCTTCGAAATAACAATCTAAACTTTAATTAAAAGAGCTATTTCCCCCTAAGCTATGAAGAAATAAAATGTCCTTATAAAGAATTTCAAGAATAGAAGTGTAAATCCTTTAAACTCACAACATTAAAATTCAAGTTTTAGTTGACATGGCAATCCGCAAACATCACTACATGAGGAAAAACTAATGAATACAAAGGCAAGGAATGAGCAAACTCGAGAGCCAAAACAAAAGTAATAATGGATATGCATTCTAAAATTAGAAATTTTGTAATTTAACCTGATTAATAACAACAGCAGTGCATTTTACAGATAAAACTATTCCATAATCCGTATGATGATACATCACAAAAAAGATATTAGAGGTAACTCCGGTGCTCATCAGTTATAAAACATTAGTGCAAATTTGACACGAAATTTCCAGTTTGACTTGCCGATATCATTTTGCTACAAAAATTGATTGATATAACATCCAGAACAATATAGGAAATGCCACGAATGAAGCTCTACCACATTAAGAGATCGCCTAAATCTCTACGATTTATACATGTAAACTAGCGTTAGCTACAGAAATACTCTCTTCCGCATGCACGGACTTTATTGTTTGCTGATTTAATAGGAAGGAAAAGGGAGTGCGTATACCCATGAATCATGTAACACAGCAATACGTCCCAAATTCCCAGAAATTGGTTCACCCAGTGGCCTCTTGTTGCTTGATAAACTTTGACAAAACCTTGTTCATCTCAAACATATTAATCTATTCCATAGAAACAATAAATGTCGTGTGTGGGCTTAAAAAAAATAGAAAGATTAAAGCAGTTTCATTTCGTTCAACATAGAATTTCCAACTCACATTAAAATAATGGAAAATTAACCAAAAGATGCAGGAATTTTTTTAGCGATAAATGTTAAGTGCGGCAACGCATGCATCTCAATTACCAAACAACGCAAGCTCACCTTCTCAACGCCAAGAACTCTTTGGAGAGTTGTATCCGTCAAGATTTCACGCTGCAATATTCGTCAAATGTGTATATAAAAATAATGAGATATAACACTAACAAAAATCAAATACACTACTGCGTTTCCATTTTTCTTACCTTATTCGAAGGGTTCTGCAAATTTTTCTGCTTAATGTAAGCCCAGCTGCAAAATTGGACATACAAGGGAAACGTACAAAATGTTATACTTTTTTGGTACCCCATCTACTCACTCACTGAGGAAAATGCTCCTACTTTCAGATGAATTGCGGCTTAATGAGTAGCAGTAGGTATTATTAAAAACTGTTTGACTTAAAAATCACGATTTGTAAAGTGAAAACCGTATGAATGGCACACACAGTTCTATAGTAAATCAATAAGTAGACAAGCACTTACACGGCCTTGTTTACATCCACTCTCGATGCAGAATCTGCGCCCATAAATTCACGTAAAGGGGGAAGAATATTACATGGTTTTTGCAGACCGCTTCCACGTGGCTTGACCGAAACTGCAGGTTTTGAAAGAAGAAAAGCTACTTTGCTGAGTTGCATCATCGTGACAAATTCACCAGTCTCTAGCTTTGTAAATTTTTTCCATTCACAAACTCTCTCACCACTGGATCTAATTCAAGAGCCTGAGAAAAGATATATCAGGATCCAAACAAAAACAGTGGATTCTTTTAAGCTATCAACCGATAGTAAATAGCATAAAAATTATTACACAGTAATTTTTTTTACAACATAGTTGTGATAAGCTGCAGCAAATGAAGAGAATTTACATTGAAAAAGCCAATAAATGAGACAGCGATGAAGGCAGCTGGTACTCACTCACTACTAACAGCTGTGCAGTGCAGTTAAGACAAGTAGGAATAACACGGAAGAAACCGAGGCTCTCGAATCACTGCACTAAAGGATCGTCTCGTGAAGAGTGGGTTTTGCTATCCATTCAGAGAATTGCTTCCGTTTCGCTTGTCCCCGCATGATTTCGTATTGAAACGGGCATTTGCTGCAAACACTTAAATTTTGACAAACAATTGTAGCATGCACCAAGCTACACCTAGCACAAACTAGCATTTATTAAAAAAACTACGTGGTTTGAAAAAAAGAATTCAAGCAAGCCTATATGCCTCCGCCGTGCATACGTCAACTATGTCATTTTAAGGTTTTCCAAGATATATGCGTCTCTTACGCCACTTCAACTAGGTCCCGTGGAATACAAAGAGTAAATTCTTCTTACTGAGTTACATGTTCTTCTTACAGAAGCAAAGAAGTTGGAGCATTTTTCACAGATTATCGAAGAGCGTCAAAACGTAACGGATGCAAAAGCATGTCTTCGTGCTGCAAGCCCTTCAGATTTATTGTATCCGAATAGCAAATGGCTTTCATGAAACGGCGTAGCTATGCTTAATGTAATACTTCTCAATTTAAAAAATTTAAAGCATTCAAACTCAATATTCAATCTTTGCAATGAGTTCGTGCCTGAATTTCTATAATGGAGTGGTCTGAAGAAATATTAGTGCAAACAGTTTTTGTGTCGCAAGACTAGAAATTAAACTCTGTGTGAGTAATAACAGTGCAAATTGTTATAAACCAACTGTAAAAGCAAACTCTCTATATGAGGCAACACATTACCCTCTCACCTATTCGTGCTACAAACATTAAATATCCCTATTTCATGTGGATTCCATTTTCTGAATTTGGTTGTTGCCACTTACGACTAGTGCAATAAAAACGGAGGCATTTTATAAAGTACCTGTTTTATAGATGCATTGCAAAAGAATTATATGCTCAAAATAAATAGCATATTTTATTTAGTACAAATTGCAACGTGACATCAGACAACTTCCTTTTTGATGCTGAGATATTTTCAAATTTCCAGACTTCATTTTTGTTTTTGCATGCATTACACATTCGTTCCTTACACGTTAAATAAGTTAGGTAGACATTATCACATCAAAGACTAAATGATACAGGTAAAATAATGGTACACAGAGCAATTTTGGAAATCATATACTTCCTTATAAAAGATGGAGTAGTAGGTACCAATTCCAAGCTGACATCTTAAATTTTATTATTCAGCTACTTATTGGAAAAAGCATTTGATTATATAAACTCTTCATCTTGCATATCCTTTTAACAGTACGTTTGTAACATGGGAGTTATCACGACGCTAGAGGTATTCTATGTTTTTCTCATTGTGTTAAAATATGTTCCTAGAATTCTTTTATTAATAAGTAATTACATGAACTAGTTCTACATTCTTGTGTTTTATTATTCTTTCCCCTCTTCACCATCAAATTATGAATTCATCGCTACAATGTGAGATATAAAAATAATAAGTTATGGCTACAACGACCCCGCACAGATATTCATTCGTGATGTGCGGGAATAGTAGCATTAATAACAGTAATACATGTTCTTTTCTAACACATAGACCACCAGCATGACTTTCCCAGAACTAGTGGGGAGAACAAACAGTTTTAGACCTTCTAGACAAACTATGTTTTCTTTTACAAATAATCCTTTCGCGAGTAGAAAGCTGAGTTTAGCTTATGTTTATACGACCTTTCTTTTTCCTTTTCCTCTCTAGTTTCGTTTTGTTCATTGCAATAGTCATTCACAAGTTTTCTCGTAAATATGTAACTACTGAGTTGAACAGCCACAGAACTCGTATTAGCTAATTAGTTTACTTATTCACGAAAAGGTCAAGATATAGTCAGCCAGAATCGAGTTATCGGTTGACAAAAACGCGACGACTGTTTACGACACAGAGCTACGTTTTGCAACATGGGTCTTTCAAGACAGACATTTGATTTTTGATTCATTATTTCACAAATCAATGAAGATAACCAATAGAAAAAAGCTGTATAAATTTTTTTGACAGCAAATAAGTATTGTTCTGTAATTTTAATACATAGGAATTTAGTGACTATAAAATCGCAAGGAAAATTTTCTTAGAAAAAGAATGATGACACCTTTATTTAGCTACTAATCCGTTGAGCATATATTTTTGTTATTAAAACTGCATAATGATTCTTATGTGTAATCATTTATTCTTTCCATTACATCAATTTCAACCGAATCTAAGTGTCGTAATGCTTAGCTCAAATTTAGCCGCCAGCAGATATTTTAAATTTAAATCCCATTGAAAAATAACCAATTGCAAAAATTATTATAAATGAAGTTTTTTGTAGTTATGAAAGAAAATTACAAAAGCATTGCGCATTTTTTCCGTATCTATTCAAAATATTGAAACCTTTGATTGCAGAAAAATGAATTGAATTCATACGTTTCCTGAAGTCTCTGAAAACTTTTCCTTTTCAGTACAAAAAGGTTCATTTTTAACGCTGAAAGTTTGTTTTCTTATTTATATGGCTCTCGTTATAATAAAAAATTTACAAAGAAGAATTTTCATATTCAGTAAAATAATTGTAGCCAACTTGACTTTGCTAACATAAAAACCAAAGGTAAACCAAGAAAAATAGCAAAATACCGCAAACGAAATGTCGAAATTCAAGATTTATATTTACTATTGGCATATACTATCTACGGGTGTATATCTGGAACAAAAGCCACTTTAGTGTTGTAAGATGTATCTATTACTTTTTTTATTTCGTCTTCTACTGGAAACTTCATCTGCTGGAAAGCGGCGATAGTTACGTTTTCCATGTTTTTCTGCGCGTAATTTAACGAGCAATATTGAAAGTATAAAATGCCATTGATAGAAATTGAAAACATGGTTTTAAAGACAGTAATAGCTGAAAGAAATACTGAAATGGAACACATTATTTGTTATTGAGTTGGTCTAGGAACACTATGCGGTTACTGTCAGTCTTCGTACCCATCTCTCCAGTTTAGAGTGTGTCTTCTTGTCTCGATTTATTGCAAGCTGCAGTTTTTTGTACTGCCCATTTCGCTTTCGCTGTTTGCGTTGAATAAATGTAAAACATGTGGTTTAATATTTTTGTTTAAAAATAGCTCCTAGCCAATTGAATGAGATGTCAAAAAAATACTTGTACTAAAGAAAAGTGCTTTGTAATAGAACGTAGGACAATTAATTCCAAGTCTAACGTCCCGTTTCATTAATATCAGGCATTGCGCTACAAAGTAAATGCACAATCGCGATAGACAAAACTCTTGCACTACTATAAATTAGAGCGCTTTAGCATATTTTCTACAGCTCTTCCATTGCGCTACTTCGACATTTTTACATTACCAAAAGCACTATTTTTCTCTCCTTACTCGCTGATCCTCGGCCATCCGTCGCTCTGCCGTTGTCTCAAATACAAAATCATTTCTTCTCGCAAGCCACTTTGCAGAACACACAAGCAAATTCTCAACATCTAGTAACGAATTACATCTAGAATAGAAAATTAAGAAAGGATAATGTATAAATTGCAAACTTAAAAGCTATTTGAAATGTTCGATACCTCGGAAAATTCTGCGTTAGAGTCATTGCGCTCTGCATGATTGAAACAAAATGGAATCTTTCAAATTCTATTTTGTAGGTTTCAATTGAGAGAAAAAATTTGCATACAATTTAAAAATATACCTTTCCTCAGCATATCTACGTCCATTTCCGTGAGTTTTATTTCATTTGAGATAGTTGCATGAGCACACTCAATTATTTTTATTTCGTTTTGAATAGCCTAATGAAACAACCAAATGCTACAAACGATTAAAATTGTGAAAATTTTTGTTGGAAAAAAAATTTGCTTCCATGGAATCACCTTGCATTTTTTTTTCAGGCGTCGAATCTCATCCCTTCGGGTTTGTAATTCACTGCTTTTGATTCGTAAAACTTTGCAGTTACTAGCATTATGCCATTTGAGCTGTTAACAAATGGAAAATACCTAAGCTACGCTATCTTAACATGACAATTTCATTTGAAGATACCTTTTATCATTTACATAAGAAAGGAAAATGCTGCGTATTTGAATAAGAATAGTAAAGAGATTTTGAAATATCAATTGGAAATAGGAAGATTCAAGTGGTAAAAGGACTAAATGGAGGTCGCAACAAATACTTAGAAATTCTTGTTTAAAAGAAAAGAGACTAGAATCTTACAAGATCTTTTTCCTGCTGCAATAATTCAGTTTGTTGCCGAGAATAAGCTAATTCAGCTTGCATCTGTTTAGCTTCTCTGGCCATTTCGCTGCATTTTTGCAGTCCATCATACACTTCCCGAAGCGAAGATGAAGCTACATCTTCTTGTGCAGACTGAGATGTTGGAGAAGAAATTTGAGCAAGATGGCTCACATCTTCATCAAAGTCACTATTCATTAGCTGCAAGCGATGTTTCAATGAAACAGTGCCACCGTTTTGGGCAACATTACTGTCTGACATCTTTCTTTTGAGATTTAGTGTGGAGCTACAATTTGATAAACTTATTTAAAATGTCTACAGTTTGTTCACCAAAAGATGAAATGAGGAGATGGTTATCAAGGGTATATGGCCTGAAGATTTATTTGACTAAACTGAAGAAATTACAGTATGAACTATTTTCCCCATATTCTCCATTCATATAGCGGAATTTCACTTGATAGATTCTACTTCAAGCCGTTTTTGCGATCTGCACGTCTCAAAAACGCGTTTAGATGACTTCGTTGAAATTTCTTGAATCAAGTATTTCACGAAACGATTAAATTATCAGTGCACTCTACTCTAACGAAAATTCGCTAGGATAAGGGAACGAATGGAAGCATCGTTTAAGTCGAGGAAATATTTCGCAAAAAATTACGTATCATCATAACTACATAAAAACGAAACATCAGGAAAACGATGAGTCCTTCCCATTGGAAATACGGCATTTGTAATGCAAAAACGGAAATCACAGCGATGAGTAAAAAAATGAGCAGTGCTAGCGAGAACCACATGGATATGCTGCGCAGCTCATTTCTCAAAAGGCTTCCCCATATCATATTTGGCGTATTTTTGCAAGCTAGTTGCAACCTATATTACAATGATTACAGAGTGATTGACATCACAAATTATTATTTCTCCCCTAAACCCAAACCTAATTCTACAAAAAAATTCGGAAACATTTCCCAGACACTCCCATAACCAGCATGCTATCCATGCATTGAATGGGTACATGCAACGACCTAAAAGAAACTTGCTTTAAAATTCTCAGGTTTCAGCATGATGAAAAATAAAACTGCTTGTGTACTGCTCTTACTTTGTTTAATGATGAAACCTTTTCAATGCTAACCCTTGGGTGGATTGCTCGCAGCAGAATTACGCATATAGTAGCAGCATCATAATAAAAATGGTTCATGGCAAAAACCCAGTGATTTAAACTATTTCTAACACTTTGGACTTAAGCTAGATGAAATTAAGGTATTTTCTAGATTTTCCTAATGTCGTATATCCCAAAGTAGAAAGGATAGCTTCGCAATCGAAATAGAAACACACAGCAAAGGAATCTCTGTCCTCCATAGCAAACCTAAAAAGTCAGATTGAAATGAACAACAACAAAGGCCTTTCCCCTTTATTTTTTCTTTTTGTTTTCATTTTCAGTACAAACTTTTGTACCTGGTTAAATTTTTAAATTTTTTCAAAAGTATGTCTGATATATAATTGCGTGTGTAGGAATTAATTTTTCCTGCAATCAGTTGGAACAGTGATCTGTTTATGTAGGGGGGTTAGCACCGAGTTCTTGCTACTTGCTAACCCTCCTTCTAAAAGTTTCACTATTTTATTAAATTAAAATTTGGGCAAACTTGCACAAGGAAACGAGAAAGGTTGTGATAGGTGAAACGACAGGCCTTCTTGCGTAACATATTATCATTTCAAGGATAATGAATTTCAAAATGTTCTGCTCACTCCCTGACTGACATGTGGTGATGAATACCTACAGCTAACATAGCGAGTTGTATTCAACTATGGTTATTGACATTGGATGATTCAGAAGTTTAAAGCAGTAATGACGAAAACTTTTTTGTGCAGAGGAACCTTTTAAATCGAAATATAACAAATTGAGTACCGGTTTCATTATTGAAATACTAAGAGGTCAATGCACCTCGAGTTGACGCATCGTGTATTATTTTTGACAATATTGTCTAGCTAAAAGGGCACAATTTGAACAAACTAGATAAATAGCATTAGTATGGTATGTAGATTGTGCAATATAATTTATTCGGTTTAATTTATGCGTTTGCGCAGCAAACATTTAATTGAACGACGATGGAAGTATCACGATAGGGGCATATTGTTACTTCATTCAATTTCTGAAAATTTGGGCACATCGTGAAAACCTTAAATGATTCCTCATAGAAAGCTTGTTTTGTAGAAGAGAACTTCCAGAGTGATGTTGACGTTATACATTTGTCATCTTGTTTGGTTTATAATGGAAGTTGTGAAAGATTAAGTCTCCTTGAAAAGGTATAATTCTATGCTCATCGCTTTACTACAAAAGAATGTGATAAATTCTCGAATTAAAGCACCTTACGTAACAGCTCGAAGCTACATGTTTCGAATGAAATTGGTTTTCTTTCAGTATTGGTTTTATGCAGATATGCCAATACATATTTATTTGAAGTGCATGTTCTCAATTCTCTTGCACTAAATAAAATTGCCATAAAGCTCATTCGTAATACGTTAGGCTTGATAAAATTAGGAGTACACTTCTCCAAAAGAAATTAGAATCCAAAATATTTGTCAATTTTTTTTTTAATTGATGTGTGTCATGTTTTCGCATTCAATACTTCTTTCTATATGGGTATTTCTTCTCGTTTTGTTTCATCTTTCTCTTGTTACAGATAAACGAACAAATGTTTCCTCATCTGAACCTGGAGTTTCTTCATAAACTGGCAACAGTCATTGAATAAGACCCCGTATAAATTTTGCAGTATTCTGAGTATTATGTTTGTAAACATTTTGCTTTTTTGACTACTAAAAAGTGTGTTGATACTTTGAAATTTGATATATATGCTGCTTAAATGCAGGAACGAATTTTGCATACTAAAAGTGCAATGTTATTATTACATGCCAAAGAAGTGTAGGTGAAGTAATAAAGTTATTTTGAAAAAGTTGAGCTTAGAGTACAACATCAAATAAATTTGGGCAATTAAAATTCTTCTAATTTGAATTGCGCTTGGCTGATTAAATATCATTTCGAACTTCTTTCAATTCTTAATTTAAAGGCTACAAAGTGTATTCATTTCCTCAATATTTTGTTGAATATTTCTGTTTTGGGTAACCCCTGATTGTGAATGTTCTCAGTTGGGTTAAAATTTAAATTTGAGTGTTCGCTGGAAAATGTTGGATCACCTATACACAAATTTCTGCAACACAAAACGAACCGTGTTAGCACGATTGATGCCCATTCCTCATTTCAACAAGACGCTTGCATCAGCAGCTCTAAACAATATATCTAAATCAGGTTGTAACTATTTCATTTTTGACTAAAATGAGTGACTGTACCTTCGCATTTCGATTACTCTATTCTTATTTGAATTCAAATCAAATTTGTAAACAAAAACACAAAAACAGATAATTCGTAAAACTTTCAAACGAAACAAAGGGACTACCGATGAAAATTCTTCGCGGCGTTGTGGAATAATTAACAAGCTAAGAGAAGAATTCGAAACGTTTAATCTTAAAAATTTCCAAGAAAGCTTTACTTTCTTCTAATTCTTACTCAACAATGCATAAACTAGAGCAAGAAATGGATAATAAACCATGGGAATGCACATTTCCTGATTCTAGCGTTAATTAAAAAATCTATTACTACACAATGCAAAATTTTCCAAACTAGTGGTAACAATATCTATAGTCTCATAACAATTCCTGGAACTAATTTAAAATTGAAGAAAAAGTTCACAAAAAGGAGCTACTGATGTATCCCGATAAACGAAATACCACCTCCGAAAACATCTAAAAAATTGATCTTCCAAAAAGGCTTTAATGTTGCTCTTGTTAGAAAAGACGAAGCAGCGAAGTCCTATTGTTGACCGCGTACAGAGCTGGTAGGAATGTTTTTAATTCCACCATATTGGTAATGCGCCAAACGAGCGGCACCACCAGGACCAAAGTAACCGCGTCCTCGACGAGCGACCACCCTATCTGATGGCTCAACTGTAAGTAAGATAGGTGGAAATTTAAAAAAAGCGTAATGCATATATGCGGTATCTTTACCATGTATTCACTGCATGTAATAATAGGTTGGTTTTACAAGCTAACGCTGTCTCACAAGTCTAGGCTACCACATCAAGCAGAAAATAGCTATTTTATCCAGTTTCACTTACGCTTCTTTCCACCAGTTACTGGGACACCAGTACGTTTAAATTTACGTAAGGTTTTGGATGATGTTTTGGCAGTTTTGAACAAGTCCTGCAGACACAAGATTTAAAACGTATTAAAGTGGCAATACAAAAAACTGTTCCAACATTAATGTGGCCAACAATGATGAAGTAAACAAAAGATTTGAGAAATGCGGACTGTTCACCCCCCAAGCTACAATCCTATTGAGATAACAGGGCAACACATGCAGCTCGCCTTCGTTCACTCTAACCATTCCATAAGAAAGTTGAAAGTACCACGAGCAGTCTAGGGAAAAATAATCACAATACTAAATCGAACGAAATCAAATACAACTGACCGAAAATTGCTTGTTCATGTCCGAATTAATTTCTCTAAAAGAAAAAATACAATATATGCAAAAGAGATTCGCGTAATAAAAATGTTTATAAAATAATCAGGCTACAAAACTTTTTAAAAGGTTGAATTAATTATTGCACATATTTAAAAAGAATAATGACATATATCTACAGTTCTATAACTAAAGAAATTGTGAATTTAAGGCAATTGGTAACATTGAAAACATACGGGGTTTCATTAAGTTCCTTAAAATAACACCTCATAAATAGCATGCATACCTTTCTCTCCATTTACTTCGCATCACTCGAATTGGTCGATTTCCAACATACGTTTTATTCATTTGCTTTAAAGCGGCAAGCATATCTTCCGGAGAGAGGAAAGAAACAAAACCTAGAAAATGGAGGATACAATGAATGAATTATCAATGGTAGGGAGCATCCGAAATAGAGATAGACAAGATGTTCGACGAAATTTTCACATTATGTATAAAGCAACTTTATAATTTCATATATTCCTTAGTATTGTTACATTTGCATTTTTGAAAAACTAGGTAGATGCGTATTACTACCAAATAAAAAAATTACATTCAAAAACTCTAGAGAGTTCGCAAACCTAGCAGTTACAATGTATATCAATAGTAGTCGAGTAATAACTACAAATCATCACACAATACTTCACCAACCATATCCACGGCTTTTTCCAGATCGTTTATCTCGTACCACCTACACAAGAAACGAGCCACCACAAAACTAGTTTAAAAAGAGCTATTTCCAGAGCAAGCATTACATTCTGAGTATATTTCAATTTGTATTATGCTATGTCATTATTGAAACTTCTCGGCAAAATAGAAAAGAAAAAGCAAGGTATGTTTATAAAAGAAGTTATACGCTTGAAAATTTCAGTTATAACAGAAATTTTTATGAAGAAAAGTCCTCTACCATCTTTGTATACTAATACCTAACCCGTGCTTTTTGAAACGTAGGATATTTTCGAAAAGCATTTGTAAGCACTTCATCCGTCACTTCATTGCCAAGGTCACCACAAAAAACTCTGCAGGTCAAATGAAAACGAGAAAGTTGTTTTCTTTGATTTCACCATACATTGTTCCATACTTCCTTGCACAGCCCGAGTAAAACCACAAAATTTTCAGTCTCTACAAACGTTGAATAAACGCGACGCACTTGTAAAAGCAATTTTAATACAAATCTACTACTATATGGCAAAACAAAATTTAGATAGACCAACTCTTCATTTTCTCATAAATATGCTCACAAAAATAATTTTTTAAATACAATGATGTATGCCGATATAAAGCAACATTACTGCGGAATCTCTTTTAGATACATAAAAGAAACAATAATGAGACATTTACTTGATGAATGAGACGAAACCAATTTTTTCTGAGTCATTCAAAAAAACGTTGTGATACACTAACATCCTCTTTGTTTTAAACACAGTTTAAGAAAATTTTAAAACACATTGCAAAAACAAGTGATAAAGTATCAATTCTGAGCCAGGATAATAAGTAAATGCTACCGATAATCATCTTCCGGCCACTCCTCAAGCGTAGGATCACTCCATATTTCTCCTGCGGCCTTCCTTAAATGCATCTGCAACAAATATTGTAAGCCTCTCATATAAAAACGCAAAAACTTTCTCAATGCCTTACTTTTGTTTTAAAAACATAAAGAGAATCTCACTCTACGTATTGAATTTTATAACAATAGAAAACTTAAGATTTTGATAAAGCGTGCATAATTCGTTCAACAAAGTATATTTACACGCACTGTTTCATAATTTTTCAAAACATTCAAAGTTTACCATCCATTTAAACGAAAACAAGGATATTTATAATGTGTTACCTTTTTATTGTCTGTTTGCTGCCGTCCACCGGATGACATCATCCCCCCAAGAGACGCTGCCTCTTGAGCAGATAAAGATTGGACAGCCTGTGCAATAAAATAATTTTAAAAACATGCTAAAACTATCAAAAGCTGCTTACGTTAAATCTATCAAGAGCTATTAGCGCAATCTGGGGATCTCATTCATTTCACTTGAAAAAGCAAAACTAGCAAAAAAAAATTGACAAATCTTATGCGAAATAATTGAATACATTCCATAATATGACGCATAATTGCTTCAAGAATACATAAAATGATACCATGAGAACTAAACAACACGAAGTTAATATCTGTTTTACGTACAACCACGAGATACTCTTTGCAATAGACAAGCTAAATAATCTTCTTGCAAAAAAATTTCAACTGCAACTTAAAAAAATCAAAAAATTTCCAAAAGAGTAACACAACAAACATTTTAACATAACATCAAATTCGAAGATTCAAACTATTAAAGAAAATCTAGAACGATTAAATGCATTCATGGACAGCAGGGGACAAGATGGCTACAGTACAATATAAAATTATGATTTGGTAATGCTGAAGTCGCTTTGTATAAATTCAAAAGTCTTTTTTTACATTTAAAACTGAAGTAATGAATAGAAAAAGCATAAGATGATAAAACGCGTGCAAAAAATAGATAAAATGTTTGCAATGTCATCTGTACAACAGGGAAAAAAACTCACTGCATTTGAGGGGTCATTAGAAGAAATTAAAACATTGTCGGGTGGGAGAGACGACACATTACCTATATAAATAAACAACGATTTCGCGATTACGTCGTACGCGAATTATTCAACAGTAGCTTCCAAAAGCAATAAGCTCAAAAAAAGAAAGTTTAAAAGTAAAAGGTCAAGTAAATTTTGCCACGACACCTTATAAAATTACGTTCCTACTACAGATTAAACAAAAAATTTTGGTTTTCATGTGAATTACAGCATAGGAAAAAAATATTTTACTGATGGTCATACATACAATCTTATAAGATCATCCTAGCAGTGACAATTAGAATAAATTAAAACTGCTTGTTTCTACCAAACTAAGCTAGCCTTCGAGACATGAAGATTCCAACTCTTATTCCCTTTTTATAGGTACTATTCCCTCTTCATTCGATATTCTTCTCTCATGACAGTGGTATTCTCAGCGTAAATACAAAATATTACAATGCTTCTAAAAATCGATTGATATATTTCATGGCGGGCAATTCCTATCCACAAGTTCCACAAGCACAACACTTATGCAGAAAACTCCGGTTGTATGACAACGAACTGAGTTTTACAATAGCATAAAACAGTACTCTGACATAAGACGCAGCTACTACAGTTTTACCAAAGAAGGGCATCATCCCAGGTATGAGCATCCCGGGAGTTTGAGTATTCATGCCGACGGCTTTAAAGAGGATGGATAACTTTGCTCAATGATTAAATTTTCAAACAAACAAAAAAGTGGTTCCAACAAATGTATCCAGCCCATTCCATGAGTATCGTGACGCAATAAAATAAAAGCAAACTAGTAGCAAGAACTTACATAGCACATCTCTAGAAGAAGAAACAGACTAAAGACTTAAAAGAAAGAACAACTCGCTGCCATTGCAGCAAAAATAAAGTACAATCAATGTAGATAAATCTGTTGTGAAAGTGCCTAAACAGAACAATGAAAGTAATTATCGCCAGTTTGAACGAAGAACGAATAAGGCTACGTCAAAAATGATGAATTTTTAAAGGGATTAATATATCACCTTAACCGTAAATGTCTGTTGTCCGTATGCAAAAGGCAGCCCGCTTATTACTAAAAGTATTTTTCGATGGCTGCCACTTCATTTTGTACCCTAACAAACAGCGAATTTTAACCCATACCTCGGCCAGTTTGCAGAGAGGGATAAAGATTCCTTTAGTCTTTACTTCCAGCTACTGCGGTTATTTGACTATAGCTGCAAACAATGTTTCAGAGAAGATATTAAATGAGTTGTCTGAACAACAATTACTTTCAACAGTTTCGTAAATGAAATAATACTCATTAATGATTTCTCTTTATTAAGGATAATTTATTTCTGATATATATTCATACTTTTTTATTTTCATCTGATACTACTGTTCGATTGGCGAGCAACCGCGGTGTAGATGGCTGCTGAAACTTCGCTACCTCAAATGAAATCCCCTCAGTAATATGGAACAGTGGTGCTAATAAAATGCGACGTTTTTTTAAACGAAATCAGAATAGATTACAGCTAGAATGATTCTTGTAATAATGTGTTTATTTAAGTGGTAAAAAAATGTTTTTTCAATGCTTTTTTCTAGGACTTACAATGTAACAAAATCCTTTGTGCTATACATTCATGAAAGAGTAAATAAAGGTAGTTTTTTTAATATTTAGCAAGTTTCATAAATTTCAGTTGTAACTTACATGAGTTTTATCTATAAACTCTTGATATGAAGTGAGTGGGATAATTTTTCTAATAGATGACTTGTGACAAATTCAGTTCACAAAATAAAGAATTTTAGATTCAGATAAACTAATGCTACATAGCAAGTTTGATAATCTTGAAATATAAAGATTGTCATCTCATTGTGATATTATTTTTATGGAATCCATTTCATGACACCATACATTTATTTTCTGACTTTACCTGCCCTATGACCATCTTTAGCTATCGTTTGCAACACGGGAATAACCGTGGTGCCATATGTACTATATGTTTTCTCTTGTAACGCGACAACACAAACGTGCTTATAGCGAAGTAAAGTTCTAAAATCGTATTTGTTAATTAGGAAAGCAAGTTTTTATGCCTGTATGTTTATGTCTCTAATTGCTTTATTTTACAACATTTAAAATATTAAAATAACGTAGTTGCATCGGCCTCGCACAGATAATCTTTCGTGACGCGCGACAGTAATAGTATTTGATGTCCTAGATAATTTAGGCACAAATAGCGTACCGGGAAAGCATAAAGCGTACAAGCATATTTAGATTGCGATATCAATATCGAACAGCTAATGTTAACAGAAGTTAACATCAACGGACGTCTATGATGATATAACTTTGTTACTTTCCTGAACGATGACTTTAATTATTCTTACAATTAATTCTCTTAGAATTTGTATTGCTATTATCGAATTAGATGATTTCTACGTTGAGCTATTTTCTTTTACTTACAAATAGATATTTTCGGTTACAAGTTTTGCGTTTACTGTTTACTTTTTGTTTTCGTCGTGTGAAAAGTCCATTTTTTTCTATTAGTGATTTACGGTTGGCTTTCACGAGTAAGGAGCGTTGGTGGAGCTCATTACAATTCTATAGCTATTTTACTTCCTTTTTAATTACTTTACGCGCTAGTTGTTAATAGTTTAACTTATTTGAGGTTTGCTAGTTTTAAGTTAGCTTTCAGGCAATAGGGTTTCTGGATTTCTGGATTCGTGTCATCTCCCGGGTTTATCACATAGGATTCCCAGTATTTATGTTTAGTGTTTATTTTCCCCTTCGCTTATTCTCTCTTACTTTTCTCTTTACCTTTTATGTATTTTATCTTTCGAACAAATTTTAACCTTAACTGTGCAACCGCGACGATACATCATACTGTTTCCTTTATTACCGGTGACCTGAGATTATTTAGAAGCACATCGATGAACATGGCACATATCGAATAAATTAAGCACAAGTGGAGAAGAGAACTAATAATTACATAAAGACCACAGTCTTTTTCTTTTCTTTTTCATTTCTTTGCAAAATGTAATGTAGTAAGGATATTAGTTTAATCCATCAATTCTAGAATTACAATGTTATATTTAAATGCTAAGTGACTAAGCATAGACTTCTTTAAGATCAACTCACGAACATAGCTTCAGCTAATTAGTTAATAGTCTCCCTACAAAAACTTTTCCTTTACATCAAAACATTACTTGGCCGTAGTCTAAAAATCGATTGACAAACGAGGTCCATCGATGCACAATTCGTACCATTTTCAGATTAGCTATCAAAGTCAAAAAATCCGGGTTACAAACGAAAAGATTGAATAATGTCGACAACCTTCGATGCAACGAATTTGTTATAGCTGAATGGTCTTAAAAAAAAATGCATTGTAATACAATGAGAATTTGTTGTTCCGTACACACTTCCATCATATAATAGCCAAAGAATTTAGGGTTCGCGCTGCAAAAACAGAAGCATGTGTCTTGCTGGAGGACAATCAGCACGATATACTTGAAGCAATAAAACGAGTTTGTGCGCGAAAATGGAATAGCGTGTTAAATATGAAACCGAATACTCGAGCTGAGACATAATTAACTTAAAACTTTATACTTTTCACGTAGAGGAAGAACTTGAAATGGAACACAGTTGTCTTTTATAGTGTTTCAGTCTGAACAATCAGATTGATGTCATGCATACGTTCCGCAGCATCAATACTTGAGTTTGTTGTAACCTGTACTCACTACTATTGAGTTTGATGCCATGAAAATATTTGTGCTAGAAAGAAAAAACGTTGCAAATATCTTGTGTATCTGTGCTTAGGCTGATGATCCATTAGAACAGGTTTTTAACCTCTATAGAACTTGACTCTAACGGCTGTAAAATTTTTAGTTGAAATTGTTGATAGAGTGTAGAGAATGAGGCCTCTCAATATTTATGTGAGCTTAGTCTTTGATATCATTTTTTGCAACATTAAATTGGTTCCTATGTTTCGAGTGATTAAAAGAAAAAAGAGCATTGCCACTAAGTGGAATACAGGAAAGTTTGCGGCTACCGCGAAGAGCATAAAACCCGTTTGCACCCTACAGGCAAATACAGTTGTGTAGACTGTGGAATGCGCTTTACAGCGGGGTTCGATTTGCACCGTCTAAAATTTTGTGCACTGCAGAAATTGTTATCGGAGAATCGATGTTTCTCATAATAAGCTGCGTTGCTCTACAGGTGCTGCATTGAAAATATTCATTTCACTTTCTTCAAAATTGCTGTTCGCACTGATGTTAATTTTACCAATGCCATCGCGCACTGCTTCAGTAATTAGTCAAAATGTTGCGCTCGATACTAAAATTGGTTCTCCTTATTACTCCTTTTCATATATTTTTGTCTGCGATTTGGTCATTTTTGTTGCATCCTATTATACTTGTTATTTTTTGTCACCAACTAGCACTACTCCAAGCATCTTATCTCAATCCCTTTTTTGTAACTTCAGAGGTTACGAACACATTTGGAATTTCAGAAAGTTCGCTTAAAACTGCAGTTCTCTTGCCCACATGTTTTCGGGAGGCACCTCCAGTGCTCCACCCGCAGGCTGATTTGGTCAATTCATCACCTTCATCTTTGATAAGCATTCCTACAGCTAGCTTGTCAAACAATGAGAGCTTGCTACGAATTTTTGCCAACTTTAGTTTTAAAACGTACCGTCAAACACCTCCAACACCTCCTCCGCTGAGGGATTCATTACTTGTGAGTAGATCTACCAATGGCTATTACTGGGAATCAACTTCAAAGTACCCTGATTCGCATCTACTGGGTTCACCCTTCTCTATTGCGTTCTATCCCTTCAGCCATTCTACTCTCCCACCACCGAGATATGCTTACAGGGGGGTTGGAAAAACGGTAGTAATAGGTAATTCTTTTATGGAAAACCTATCGACGAAACTTTTGCAAGCATTCGGAATAATACATGCATTTGGGAGAATTATTGAATCCGTATCTACAAGGAGTTGTGATGATACGCGCTCTATGCACCCGGCTTTAGTCAGCCGACATCCATCGGTGATGAGAAAGCAACATGGTTCGTTGTTGCGAGATATCAGCAGTTATGATTCTGTGCTTTTTCTTTTTGATTTGAATAGGAAAACTCGTGGACATTCTCTAAGTGAGAGCAACACTCACCAAGAGCTTATTAGAAAATCCGAATCTAGTCCCGGTAAAATAATGCTGTGGTCGAATAATAAGAGAAATAAAGGCAGAAACCATAATGGTGAAAATAAGCATTTAGTTTCATCTTTGTCGTCTGAAATTCCTCGATGCTCTAAATTTATATCTCCTTCCCAGCACATGACAGAATCTACGGTATCTGCACTGCCATCTTCCGTTGGATCATGTCTTAAGACATCTGAAACTCGAAAAGACAAGCTGGAACCAAACACTGCGTTAGAGGTAGAGCTACCTAGTGGTGTAACACGGCCGAGCCTTTCTTCCTTCAATGAACTTGAAAGCATTGAGAATTCGGGAATCAATTTAAAACCAACTGTCTATGCTTCTCCACCACATCTTTGCTTAGCTAATAGAAGGTCGCCATCGCAAAAGCAATTTCTTCTTATTAAAGACACATTTGGACCATTGTGTATGACTGTAGGAAAATTCTCCTTGTGGTATTTTGCAAATTGTCAATTTAGCATTCAAAATAAACGGGCCTTAATGTTGTTTCCTCTCCCATTTACTGTTTCATTGCTGCAAACTGCCGTTGGTATCCCGCTAGCAGTTCTGCCTTGGATATTTAAAATACGGAAATCTCCTTTTCTTCATCGTCGTGGAATTCGTACAGTCATAGAGCAAGGATTTTGGCACACGGTACAGATTTTAGTAATTACGTTTTTTTCAAACATTGGACGTCCACTCTTTGAATAAGATTTTAATGACAGTTTAGTTGGCATGTTTTGTAAATTTTAGAAAAATACGACTTTCATTAAATTAACATCTGCCTTTTAATGAGTTTCATTTGTAAAATATTTTGCTTCCTCCATTCGTAAAGTAACTTGTCCTATGACCGAATTTAATTGCTATTACTTTGGAATCTCTTTTCTGAGGGCAACATATATTCATTTTGCTTATTAATGCTTTAAGGAATGTTAATAATGAGCTATTTTTTATGTAGAAAGAAGGGCTTCACGCTCTTAGAAATATTTTTCAAACAGGCTAATTCTGAATAAGGAAATAATCGCTCGATTGACATTTGTGCCAATTGTGTTGATCTTCATTGATTGCATTCGTTCCTCACTTATTGGAGAAAAATTAGTTGAAAGTGGCTGGAACGTGGTTGAAATTAGTATTAATTTAAGTTTAAGGATTAAAAAGTGCGTTGAAGCTAATGTTTTTGTAAAAAAATATTACACATTTGATAAAATTATGTGGATTTATGTTTTCTCGTATGCAGGGACTTCATCTCGCAGGAATGTGTGCGTTAAGTGCCGGAGCCGTCAGTTTTGTTTCAGTGGTCAAAGCAAGCGAACCTGTTATGACTGCTTTACTCAGAGGGCTTGTATTTGGAAAGTGGATACAATGGAGATCATATTTATCATTGATGCCTATTATTGTAGGAGTTATATTGGCATCCATTAAGGAGCTGTCATTTACTTGGTCAAGTTTTTCATCCGCAATGCTGAGCAATGTTTGCTCTACCCTGCGAAGTTTAAAAGGAAAAGAAATACTTTCCAACGCTGAAAATATTGGAAAAAATATCTCTCCACAAAATCTGTTTGCGTTAACTCATTTACTTTCTTGTTTTATGGAGGTTCCTTTCATTGCAATTGAAATTCCGAAATGGAGAACATTTTGGAAGGCATACGCAATGAAAGTAAAATTGTTAGGCCATTCCCCAAGCCTTATCTTTCGTCATATCTGGTTGTCTGGGCTTTTCTATTTTCTCTATAATGAGCTTGCCATGTCAATCCTGAATGGGTGCAACCCAATCTCTCATGCCGTTGCAAATGTATTAAAGCGAATCTCTGTAGTTGCTGTGTCAGCTTTCGTTTTTGGGACGAAAATATCATTTATGAGTGCGTCTGGCAGTTGCCTTGCCGTATTAGGGACATTTATATATTCTTTATCGAAGAGCAAATGAGCTATTACGTGAGACTTATTTCTGAGAATTTAGACAATCGCTTGGAAACTAAATATTTAAAATAGTCTGCTTTAACATTTTTTGATGCGCTTTTCTTTGGCATGAAATTCCGATGTGAACAGGGTAGTGGTAAATATATAACCGTTTTTTTCAATAGACCGTTAGTGCTTGTAAACCCATTTAGAGACTGCTATGGTAAATTGATTTCTTATCCAATGCTTAATACATATGGTATAATTGTGTCGCATGCTGGCCTGCTATAAAGCGAATGAACTAGTAAAGGTTGTGCATGAGCTACCAAAGTATCTCAAATATTTCTTTTGATCATTTTTACTCAACCTCTTCGCTATAACTGCTTGCTTTGCAAAGTCGTTATGTTGCTTTTCAGTTTTTCAAGAGAAAATTACGTTAGCTTCGTACACTTAAATTGTAAAAGAAACGAATAGCGAACCGCACAATAATTTGACTTGTTTCCGCAATAGCATTAGAAATTGTGTTTTCTATGATATAACTCTGTTCTGAAACGATCACTTAAGTAGAGCGTTTCTACCAGGTATCTGTGAAATAAAATGGTTACTGCACCTTCTGTTCATGTGCAATGAACTGAAGAGCTGTTTCGATTTAACTATGTTTCCAGCTAAGTTTGTTGGCGTACGTTTAGAAAGTCCTGCACTTGTTAAATAGTCATAAATTGCATAAATAAATAGCAAGAAATAAGTCTCTATGTATCTCAAAATTCGTAAAACGCTTATAATACTTAGAGGGGAGTAAAGAGTAGTATCAAGAAATGCAGCGTATCATAGTTCTGTATTTTATACTGAGAGTACTAGAGGTTTTGATAAGATGCAATATTGATTGCACATGAGAAAAAGTTTCAATCTTATGTTATCTGTTGATGACACACGCTACAGCTCTAAACGGATTTTTAATCAATACCCTTTCTTAGAGCAATTTTTGAGTAGGAAACAGTTACGTACCCACTGAAGTTTATCAGCGCATCGTTATTCCTTACGTTGTGTCTTTTACTTGTAGTCTAATTTTGTAATGACTTTAATTTCGATTAATCCTTGTCCTATAAGTCATTTAGACTACTAAGAGTCAACGAATCTGATTTACTTTTGCTTCTAACTCTGCGACTTTTCGTTGAAGATTGAGTTGGTTGGCTTCTATTTGACTAAGTCGTCGTTCAATCTTCATTCCCTGGTTCGAATTATCTAAAAGAGAGGCATTGAATCACAATTATAACAGCCTTAAACTCTATTCTTCTATAGCCAAGCTGTGAAAATTGCAATCGACACATTCATAGAAAGATAGATGATCATGCCAGAACTAAGAAGTAGAATCGCTCTAAGAAGTTGCAATATATTTTTGGTAAGTAACCATAAGTGAAAAATTGGCGATCACGGTAGCAATCGTTTGTTTGCTTTTAAAAAAACTCGCCCTGTCCTTTCACGGCTATCTTCTACGTTAGTTATGTTAGAGGAGCAATTTACAACGGCTAAAAGTATGTTTTGAAGAAATGTATATTTAACATCCGCGTAGCTACAAAAATAACTAGACCTGCAAATTCATTTGAAGACAGTACTTCTGTTCCTTCTTCTACACTTTTGTGTGCATTGGATTTTTTCTGATTCATATGAGCCACATCATCATGAACTAACTGAAGCGATAATTCGGATTCACTCTCCGCATTTAGGGGAACTACGGTTTGTCGCTTGTGGTCGTTAGGCTAAACGAAAAATTTCACATGAGATGTCTTGACTCACACTTCATTTTCTATCATACGCAATGTGTTTGCGGAGTTTCTTTGACGGGCGAATTATTATTGGTGTGTTGTCATATAATATAGCAACAAACGAGTACAGTTTTCTTCAGCAAATTGGCACTTAGAATAATGTTAATCGTAACGAATGTTTGATTTGTTGTTACATGAAATATCTTGTAATATTGTGCTATCTTACATTAAATTATAAAAATCCTTTTTTTAAACCAAAGTTAGACCTGGATAATATGAAATGTCAAATGTTCAAATAGTGTGTACTAGCGCGGTTTTGGGCATATTACTGACCCCTGATTTTTGAAGAGAATCCAACGGTAGCATGTAGTTCTGATTTCCTTTGTTTATCTCCAGTAAAAGTTGCTTTGTAGCTAGCTGCACGCAGAAACAGTTACTTTTCTGGTGTATTTTAATTGGTAAACTACTTAATGAATCTATTTCGTATCAAATGAATTGATCTAGAGTACAGGCAAAACAATTTGCTGCCCTTGTTTGCATCAAATCCTTGTGAGACAAACGTTTGCATTTTGCACACTTAATGCGAAACAAAAATAAAATATCTAACGGGTTAGTCTTGGTAGAAAGTCTACTGTCATAAAACCACTTCAAATGTTTTCTAAGAAAGTTGGTGGATAAGCATAGAAGTTTTCTACTACCATTTCGAGCAAAATGTATATTTATGCTGTGCCATACAACGAAAACCGCGCTTGCATAAAGCTCTCAATTTAATTGAATGTATACCAGTGGTACACTGTATAAAAAAGTTAATTAAAATGAATATGGATTATAGAAAAAAATCTGCAAAGACAGCTTTTTTCGTTTAACTAGTGAGCACCAACTTAAAACAAGGCCGTAAAAATGGCATTTTAATTTTCATACCATTAAACAAAAATCGTGTAATTATGTTCTGTTAAGTTTAAAAAAATCATTTAAAAACTTACTATTAACAAGCGATATCATAATATTATCTAAACGAAGTATCCACAACCATTAAATTTCTTTAAAACCTTGTTCTTCAAAAGGTCAATAGAAACTTTTGCTTTACTATTGCAAATGAAAATTCTTGAACTGTTATCAAGAATTTGCCATCATCAAATAA
Organism: Cardiosporidium cionae; assembly: GCA_015476325.1. Classification (NCBI taxonomy): domain Eukaryota; phylum Apicomplexa; class Aconoidasida; order Nephromycida; genus Cardiosporidium; species Cardiosporidium cionae. Next base: position 58,688 of record JADAQX010000081.1, read on the forward strand.
TATGTATTTATGTAGATAAACAATAGACATGGACTACTTAGTAGGCTCAGTTTTCAGCGAACAGCTATATCACTAACCTTGCAATGAAATAACATCGAGTCAATTCCTGCCTGTGTGTAAATGCTGGTCATCTTATAAAACCATTTCTTTTCTATCTCGGCAATGATCATGTATATCATCCCCGCTTTATCGTTACCTTCACATTCTACGCAAGGGTCATACAAATCCCGTGAGTAAAGAGTGTTTTGCATGAAGCCACTTGATATTTCAATTCGAGCAGATTGCAACTCTGGCATTCGAGGCACATGAAAGACATGAATTTACTTTATAATTTATCTCACAAGTGGGTAAACATTATAGTATACTCTATACATTTCATATCTTTCAGTGTATAGTTGCTTTAAATATTTGTATAATAATTAATTTTTTCTAATCCCTTGTCACTATTACTTTTTAATGAAAGCAATATTTATAGTTGCCACGCAAAATGCTATACCAGGAATAGATAGCCCAATTGTGAAGGTGGCAATGCCTAGGATTATTATTGAGCATTGCTCTGCAACATTATTAAGGTCAATTGTCAATGAATTTGTTTCCGGAATAAGAAAAAAGCTTCCGCTTGCATCCTCTGAATGGCGATAAAAAATAGTATCCAAATAATGGCCATTTTTATCAAAAAGGAAAGCGAACAACCCTGGAAGAGGAAAATAAACATTAAATGTTCTAGGCACTAAAAGTAGAATAGGTTTATCTTTTTGAAATTTACAAACAATTTAAAATTGCTTAAATCATATCTCATTCGTACTGCGAACCACCTAAATATCCGAAAGCGAATTTAATTTAAGGCTGACGATGACGCAACACTCTCAAAATGCGTGCCGCTTAATAGTTTAAGACGAAGTTGTGAAATTGAGTATGACTTTTAAATTTTACTGCAACTTTCTTCTTCAACACATTTATCACTCTGATTCTTTTTAGAGCAGGCGAATAAATCAATAACTTGATTTTTCTAATTGTAGCTCTGTGATTATTTGACAGCAAATTCCGATTATTTCCCCTTACAATGTGAACACTTGAATCAAGAAAAATATATTGTAATTTTCTTTAACCACTATTCATATTGTGAGAATAAATTCTTGCAAATTAATGATGAAATAAGAATGATTTGCGTCGTTTCTTTTTACTTCTATTCAAGCAGATTAACTGAGCAAGCCATAGCAAATGAAAGATGTTTACAAAATGGAGAAATTTGAAGCATCAGTGCAATTTTCCAAAAAAAAATGATCTGCATAAATATTCACGACAATGCGAAGAAATATTTACTGCAGCAAGTACAGGATCAATCACACGATGGCTCTTAAGGGAAGAAAACTCAAAGTTGATATACGGGCTTGTGCAATATTAATTTGCAGTAACAATTATTCTTAGTAAATCGCTTTACTGCTCAGAAAGGTTTATAAAGTTACTCAATGTTAACTTTTTTGCTCACCAACTTCAATTCCTGACGAGTATGCATCATCATCGTACGTAAAGAGTAGACGTAAGTGCTGTATGCCTTCAAGAAAAATGCCTGCAAATATAAAAATTTAAACAGAAAAGAATTCTTGCATATTCGTGTGCTGACTACGCAAAATGCACATTTTGGTAGGTATAGTAGATTTATTGTTATATCAATCACATTCTTTTTATAGCAATACAGTTCAATTGATCACGCTACGCACCACTTTCCATTTTGCTTAGACTTTTTTCTAGTGATGCTGTCCGTCTTGAACCCATTCTACCAAAAAACGTATTGGATGGCGCTGATAGTCTATCCATCTTCACTTCAAAACTTGAATGGATGTGCGTTTTCATAAAGTTCCCTTTTTCTCTGAATAATGCGTTGGATAGATTGGGGTTCCACAATCAGCGTATAGTTTGTAAATTTTTGTAAGCATTTGACAGTAGTTTTAAAGCGCAACAAATATACAACGAGCTGCACCGATATTGCATATCCATGTGTAACTAGTGTGGAGATATATTATTTGCTTTTTGATTAAAACAATGCCGTAATGTATCTGCTGAAAATTAGGCAAACACAATAGGCTAAGTTTTTACTCGTTTAAGTCCATTTTTTGTACATTCATGAAACCTATTCATGTGTTAGCTGCTATAAAGAGTAAATAAGAACAAATTTAGCGCAAATCTTTTGCCGTTGCTAAGATTTTTCTTGTGAAACTTAGATTGGGGAAGCGCATTTAACATAAATAATGGAGGATTTCCACAAGTCAAGATAATTTTAAAAGCATTGATTAAAATAAAGTTAATCTCAGGTAGTTCCAAAATTAAACGGCAAATTTATTTTTAAAATTGCTTGAAATTTGCATGAAAAGCGTTTAGAGCATTGAAGGTAGTAAATAAGCTAGATCTTTAGGTATCCTATCAAAAACTTTGGTGGTAGCACATGGAAAAGAAATGAAAGTGGAACAACTTTCAAAAATAGGTTTTAATGGAATAGCTTTCTATGTTGGTTTCTATTGAAATGATATTTCTTTGATTTCAATGCCAAGAAAGGGCAGAATGATAAATTCACCCTTCAGAGAAAATATGTAAAAGAACGTATGTTTCCAACCGATGAAGCAAATTATTGTCACTCTTATGCAACGCTCCGTCCATTTGTTTTTACATGTATTTCTATATCAAATCCAAGCAAGATTACTCCAAAATGATATGCTTAGTTTAGGCTTTTGTAATGCTTAATAGTAAATTTGGAAGATATACAATTAAGACCGAGCAATGTGAAACAACTTAAGTTTAAATACTTTAGTTTATTTGCTTAAGTAGGAAAATGTTTTAGTTCAAATTGTTTTGTATAAAGCAATTGAATTTCAATAAATATAGCGCATTTCTTCCTACGCTATTCCGCACACCACACCTTGCCAAGCTTCGCGGTATTGCGAAGGCAATATCTTGTAGTAGTTAGTTATTCTACCAATATTCCTAAGACGACCAAATAATTGGATTTGGAGATACTGAATACACCAAACCCACAGCAATAATTTTATTCTGCTTTGGAATAAATTAATTGAAGGTCTATAAATATTAAAACAAAAACTTTATCTTTTAAATTGCAACCTACCAAAAATTTGTACAACTAGACCTGCAAATAACCGCTTTAATCACACTTATAGCTTTTTATATTTACAAAAATAATATACAAGAAATACCATAAGATCATGTTTTCAACACTTTGAAACATAATATTAGTAGGCATGATATTAGACATTCAACAACATTCATTGGAGTTCTGGCTGTGGTGGTTTGCTTGTTTTTCAACTCTCAGTGGCAAAGAATGTGCCAACTAACTACTGGTTAAACAAGTACTCACGAACAATCCAAATTTGAATGCTAAGACAACATGCATGCTTCTCCGAAGTACATTCTCATACTTCAATTCAGACCTATCTTCAATCAAATCCTTAACAAATTGTGATGCTCGTGAAATTACTTTTTTCTGCACTTCCACTACATATTTCTTTTAAATATCACACTTAGAGTACATAAAAAACCCATATTAAAAAAGTCAATATGAGTCCTACGTTATATTACATTAAACATCAAAATCCAACTCGGACACCAATCTCATTTACTCTTCAAGTTTGTCATAAAAATGAAGCCAAAATTGGAAAAACCAATGTAGTATCTATTTAAGATCCATTTGCAAGTATAAATGAAGAATCTAGAATGGAAAGTCACAAATTTTCAAATAATACAAGCGTTATCTGAGTGTCATCACAAAACAAAATGGAAAAAGTTAAAACTTTAATAATAAAATAGGAGACCTTAGAATAGGGCAAATTACTTGATTATGTTTTACAAATAGTGAAGGTGGACGTTACAGTACTTCATGAATGCTTTTCTTCAAGCTCCTTTTCATCAGAAAGGTGCTCATATCCCCTTCTAGAGGAATCTTTCGGGCGAGAATAAAACTTTCCGCCATAGTATAAGACACCCTGCAACGAGAAAATGGCGCAAAAGTCATTTTCTTACATATACTTGTACCAAAAGAAGTACAGGTTATTTCAAAAAGTTCAACGTACCGCGATGACACAGAGGATTGCAAAATTAATTAAGAAATTACGGCTCCAATTAGGAAATGATACTTTCTTGAGTATTTTATTCTCTGAAAACACAAGTTTCATCGTTAAAATTGATATTGATCACAAACAAGGTTTTTAAAAAAACTGACCAAAGCTTCGAAGTTCATTAACAACCCTCAACGATTGATCCCTGTCTTTTAATATGTCATTCACGACAATTGCTATCCTAGCCCCTGCAAAAAGTATTTGCTTCCGCATCAACTGACTCCATTCTGCCTCAACTTGAAAATCAAGTGTAAAAGTGTCATTTAGCATCCGGCTTTCAGCAATTTCGTAAACTTGACAACCTAAGGATGCAATATGACGAGCCCAAGCATTGAACATATTACTTTTATTCTGTGCAAAAGAACGCTTTTCAATCGTGAAAACTTCGCCAAGACTCGAAACGTGTGTCCAGCCAGCATTCCATGATAGAGGGTTTGTGTAAATCATTCGATTTAATAACTTTTCTTCCCATAGATCAAAAAGAGAAGTTTTCTCCATAGAATTTCCAGTTAGATAGAAGGCTGTAGTGTCATCACAAAAAAATGAAATTCTCAAAAATTGAAACGCAAAGAGCTGCCACTTTTGAAAAGAAATGTTTGGTCTAGGATAAAGAAAGGCACTCCACCCCTTAAAGTTGCTAAAAAGGTGAGAATCAATAAAGAACGTGTACATGCTAGCATGAAATAAGTTTGTAGACATATTATAATGCTTTTTTAAGTTATTTCCACTCCATGTCTGAATAAAATTCAAGAAATGAATAGAAAAGAAAGCATGAAATTTATTTACCACAAACCCAAACTATAATTACAGCGATTCGTCTGACGATTCTGCTTAATATAGAAATGTAAAATAGCAATAAGACGAATAGCATTTAAAAGAACACCGGAAAGAAAAAAACAAACTATCTCTCAATCAAAGAATATAAATGCGGGCTAATCCATTTGATCAAAAGTGCAAAATGTAGAAATTTGTAAAAGCTTGTAGCATATATACTTTTTCGATAAAATGATAGAGACTCGCAAAATTATATGGTCATCCTTTCCAGATATAAAAATAGAATTGCGCGATAATCACTTAGAGAATATGAAGGAGGAAAAAAATTGCAGGATCGTTATCTATTTGCTATCTAAGTGCCATACCCCACCCTACTCAACATTGTTTTATGGTGACGCCATATTGCGAGCTATAGCGAGAATAGCTTGTGTTACAGGGTGTGAAGACAAGAACTAAACTTGAACATAAGATTTTGCACACTACAAAGTGGCGGTCCAAGAGTTATTTTCGCGTACATTTTAAATATAACACTTTTTAAAAAAAGTAGAAGCCAGTCGCACCACCTGCTTTAATATGCCCACACTAGTGGATAACCATATTAATCTATGAAAATAACCATACTTGATAAACTTTTTCCAAATGAGGCATTGAACTCAGCGTAGTGCAGAGGCTGGTGCACCATCGATAGGTAGTAGACAAGTAGAGCAATCGATTCTCCATCATTTAAAGGTGCAGAATTCGGAAGTTGCAGAGGCGAGTCCTCCAGTCCCTTTAAATTTCTGTAAAGTTTGTGTACAATGTTCAACAGAGACATATGTCCTGAAAAGTAAAAAAAATCGAACTGATCGCAGCGATTGCCTGCATTTCCTTCATTCTCTAAAAATTGATATGCTTGTAACTGCGCCGTCGTCAGGATAGGATGGTGTTGTAGCATTGATTCACACCATGGGGCAATATCAGCCAAGTCCTGGCCACCTAAATAGCGTTTGACTAATGAAAATGGTTTCGTATTTAAACCTGACATTGCAGTCATTCCAACTGCTTTATATCCCTCAAGGTTCCAAGCGAATACTCCACTCGATGTGCTCCCTGTTTTAGATGAACCTTTCAGGAAATAGAGCAAATTTCCAGTCCGTTGCAAAAATAAAAAAAAAAACAAAAGGATATGAGCTGGGCATACTCGAAACACTGGTGATGCCAAGTTTACCATTCCGTCCTTGCATGTAAAATGTACAGTTAGATTCAATGAAATGTGCAGACAAATTAGAGTCACTATTCAAGTCAAGTTGCAAAGAAAATAGAAAACGAACAACAGAAAAACAGGCATAAGACGATGAAGATATATTTAGTAGGTGCTATTTATGATTCCTCATTTCAGCTGTCGAGTTAGAGAATAATTCACTCGCTTTGATAGTCATTTAAAAATTTAGTGTGCTGTTGGTTTGTCAGCCATGCCAACCCCCATGTATGTATATATGTATTATTCGTGCGTTGTTTGAAAGTTTTTATAGTACCGGCGAATATACGGTAGTTAAATTTTTATTTTCGTTTATGAGATAAGCTCTCCCCGATGTAGTTTTTCATGAATGTAGAACAACCGAAGTTTGAGCTAGTTATTAATTGGTGATGTTGCACGTCTACAAATGACACTGCGAAGCCACTCATGTGGCAGTTAGATACGAATAGTTACCGTACCTAAGTACATAGCGTAGTTCCCCCGCTCACATAAAGTATACGTAAGACTGGAGCGTAAGAATTTACCCCCGTTATTTGACAGATCACAACTAGTCATTGCGTTTTGACTATGTCTATCCTGTCCAGTAGCCAGCCCAACATTTTTTCAAACTTTAATTTCATTGTCCTTATCGCGAGCCTAGACTCGAAATTGCACAAAAAAGCATCCCTTAGTGCTAGCATCCGGCAAAGTATAAGAAATGTCTCCACCTGCTCTATTGTTATGGCTTAACTATCTGGACTGTACCTCGAACGTATTGTGTGTGCCAGAAGTTTTTCGAATAGCAACTAAACTAGTACCGAGTAGCACTATGCAGGTAAAGTTATTCTACTGGTCCACTGAGTTCGAGCGGGATTTAAAGTCGTATCTTATTTTTTTCTTGCCTGACTGGGTGAGCCATTTCAGCATCTGGTCGGTAGTACTGTGTCGTCACTTCGAAGCCTAGTCATCTGAGCTCCAAATTTTATGATCATTATGGCTCAAAAAATTAGCTAAAAACTCAAGGAATTTTTAGAATGATCGTGCTAGTACAATAAACTCAAAATTAAATCATTTGGCAAAACATTTTTCTTTTGCTAAACATTAGAAAGCCGATTATATGTTTTGTTACATTGATACCTAATCAGTGCCTATTTTAACTTCACAACACTACCATGACCTTTCCCAACTTTTAATGCTTAAACATATTTCATGTTCCTTACCGTTCTTCCATACAAAACTATTCCTCTTGATTAAGATAAATTAAATAAGCAACATATAGTTTTCCCCAAATTACATCGTTCCACAAATGCGAAGGCAGACGAAATTACTTGATATTGTATTGTCACTGCACTTCCTAATATCTTCATTCACCAATTCTTTTCGCAGTATGGGAGCTTTTACACAAGATCCCACTAGCGTGCCACAATAATTAAGAACATAAAACTCCATTTTTAAAAATTTACTTCTTTAAACGTGCATTATAGAGAGGGAGTAAAGCCACTAGGGTACGATTGCATAAATTCACACTGTTCAAACACTTGTAATAATTGGATAAAAGTGTAAATATAGCTCAGTAGTTTGCGTATACAGATAGTATGGCATAAAACAATTAGAGAAGCACATATTAGGTTGATTTGCCCTCCCAGGTATATTCTCAGACAAGGAGGTAGATATTGCAGGGGGCATGTAACAAAGGCATTATTTACGACTTTCCTCTTAGCATTTATTTATTTACCACATCTAATTTCACCCATTCATTTATTTACCCTTCCTACCCTTTTCTCACACACTACTATTAGACGAAAACACGCCCATACTTTTCCTTAGTACCCGCGACATAAAACCGTAACGAAATGTTACCTAACGTAGCTCAGACTAAACACATAGTGACAAGCAGATGAAGAGTTAAGGTCACTTCTTCTTCTTCTTGGTTCACATTATTAGTCCTCTTATTATTCTCTTTTTCTTATGTATGTTAGAAGGCAGTAAGATTAGTGATTTATGTATTTAAGTTTAAGTTAAGTAACATTTACCTAAGTATGAACAATCCTCTAGAACAATCGCATGAAATACCATATTATCTAAATAATAACTTTGTAACGGGCAATCCCACAAGTTCACACCACATTAGCCGTAATCGTCATAAATCGATTGGCAAAACGTGGTCTACAGAAACCCACATTTACAGGGCATACTGGACGTGCACTTAACAAGGTCTCTGCATCCTGCTTTGCCGAACAGAAATTATTATTGTTTTCATCTAATTACAAATAAATAAATAAAAAATGAGCGAGATAGAACTACAAGTTTTATCGTTTTATTATTATCAAATTTATTCAATTTATTATTTATAATCTTTACATGTTTATTTTTGTGAAAAGATATCATGAAAACATATCAAACTGCATTCTTTTATTCTATCAGGGATCATCATCTATGCTGTAAAATACTTGCTCAAAGTTTTACCTCCTTGTTACCTTGTAAATGGCAGTCGAGATCTGTGAAGTTAATCCGTCAAAGCTTGTTTCGTTACAACCTATCCACTTAACTAATTTTTACTTGATCTTCAGTGTAACACGGGAATTTAACATGACACTAGGCGCACTAAATGTTTGTATCATTGTGTTAAATTAAGTTTCTTAGAATTCTATGTGGTAATAAGTAAGTAAGACAACTAGTTTTTCATTCTTGTGTTTTAATGTTTCTTCCCTTTTCCCCTTGTCATTACCATGTTGTGAACTAATTGACACATTGTGTAATGTATAAAATATTAAATTATGGCTACAACGACATCGCACAGATATTCATTCGTGGCGTGTGGCAATAGTAGCATTAATGACAGCAACACATGTTCTTCCCTAACACTCCTAAACCAAACCACCAGCGCAGCTCACCCAGCAATCCTGGGGAGAACAAAGAGATTAAACCTTTTCCAGACAGACTGCTTTTCTTTTTAATCCTTTTCGTAGCAAGTAGAAAGTTGAAAGACATAAATAATTTATGTCTATATAACCTTCCTTTGCTCTTTTTCCCTTTGGTTCGTTTTTCCTGTGGTTATAGTTATTCGTAAGTTTGTCTTATAGCCGAACAACTATTGAACTAAGCATGCAAAAGAAGTTGCATTAACTAATTAGTTCACTTATTCACGAAAAAAATGAGATATAGTCAGCCATAATCGAGATATTGATTAGTAAAGACTTGACAATTAATCATAGTACGAACGCACGTTTTACATTCAGTGCATAAAATTCTATTATCTCAATACAAACATGATCGTTGATGAGCATGGCATAAACCAAAAACTAGAAAATATGTGATTTTCTCATCGATTTTTGGAATGACCGATCGAGCTCACGAATGCATTACTGACCAAACCAAGCAACCATTTTATCCCAAAGAGATAAAAAATTGGGCTCACACTGCAAGAATGTTTTTTGCTTATAAAAGGATGTAGCAATTACCTCGTATGAAGAAAAGGCAGGTAAAAGTATACGGGAAATTTATGTACAGCAAGTAGAAACTTTAAGTAAAAAGAAGTTTTAGTGCTTATGTATGAGGACGAAAGATACTTTTTAAAATTAAATATTTGTACGAAAAAAATAGGTATATAAGACAATGTTGCTACAAAATGTGTAGTTCTTTTTATAATTTTATCGTATGAGCCAAATTTATAGGAATGGGTTTAGTTTTTGTAAGAAAAAGATTGTAAGCAACCAAAAAAAAAAATTATAGTCCATTATGAACTATCGCTAATATTGTAGACGCTTGTATTTTATGTTCCCTGATTTGACAAAGTAATTACATCAAAATCAATAGTGTTGATACCAAGGGTTTCACTTTAACTTCGGTCAGTGACTAATAGATGTGATAAAAAAGTACAATAGGTAGGTGTAAATTATGCAAGTTAAATAATGTTAAATCTTTATTAAGTAATAATTCGGTTTCAATCTTAAAAAGTGACTGAAAACTTGAAAATCAACTAAAAAAGAGACTGCATCATATACGCCTCTCACATATATCCCAACTTAATTGTTATCTTACAGACAAACATCTCGCACTATTCTTTTTATTCCAATTGTAGAGTTGGGGAAGATAACATGACATCAAGTAGGAAAATAACTTGTATGCTTCATTGTTACCCTTTATTTCTCTATCTATCAAAATGCAACTACAAGAATCAACTCTTTTTTAACATTGAGTAAAAATGCATTCTTATATCCTCATCCTTTCAATATTCATGCTCATTAAAAACATTAAAAGGGGAGAACACATATCAGTATTTTAAAGGAGAATTTTGGTTGCCATTGGTTACACATGAAGTCACTTCTATTTTTGTCATCCGATGTCTAACCAATGTCAGCTGATAATTTCATCATTTGTTCTACTTAGTGTGCCTAGCATTTGGAAAAGTTATGATTCTAGTTACTTGTTCAAATTTTCATCAGTTAAAGTTAGAGTTAGGAAATACACTGTTGACTTCTCGAGCGGAACTCTGGGTTACGAATTTTTCTGGTCCAGAAAAATCAGCTAAACAGGTAAAGGCTAATAGGAATATCGTAGTTAAATCCTTCACACTCTTGAAATTGATTCCTATGAAAAGAATAGAATACACGGCAATTTAATATAAGCTATTGAGAAATGCTACATGCTTATATGCAGTCATCGCGATATTTCTTTAAGAAACTCTGTTTCTGATTTACTCGCATACTCTTTTTTCCGTTTTTGCATTATTTGTTCTGTCAAAAGCATTCCAGTTAAAAAAATTATCAGAAACAAACTATAATTCCTTTGAAATCCTCAATCGCGTATTCGTGTGCACTATACTGGCTTGAGTATTAAATTAGAACACAGGGTTAAAGATTTGCTACAACAGGAAATTCTTAGGAAAAATGATTTGTTTGCAATATCCTATGGGAGAAATGCGAGTAGCTAACTGTACATATTTTTGTTATGCAACATTCTGTTGTCCATACATTCGAATTTGTTGAATGAAAGGTACATATTTGAACTACCTCGGTTGAAGCTCGCTGAACTGAAGATTTTTCGAAATATTTGCTAAGTTATTAGGAAAATATCGTGGCTACTTACATTAAAAAGTTGACGTATAAAAGTTGTGATGCCAGAGCTTGATGAGTACATATATCTGGAAGCTCCTGATGCATGCATGCTATAGCGCAACAAAGTATTTGTTATCGTTCATTGCGATAAAGTTGATATTGGAAATTTCAGCGTTACTTTGCCGAGGACTATGTATTTTATAGAAATCTCGTTTGCTTCAATACTTGCACATTGATTCTATACTCTTAACTGCTATTGAACATGCTCCGAATAGAGATACATATCCCATGCTTGATACGTAAGAGCTGTCTTCAATTGGCACAATACTTGTAGTTACGGGTCGGTTAAAGCACGTCGAACAACATACAATGTAACATTGAAAAGATTGGTGATAAAAACAGATATTTGACCTATGCCGAGAATGCTCTAGTTTAACATCGCATTTGACAAAATGACCGAAATAAAATAAAAGACAAAGTTGAAATAACCAAATTGTGTGGGTCTTGTTGTTGGATAATAAGTTATCGAATAACAACATCACTTCGTCAAAGATATTGCTATTGTGGAGCGTTTTTTCGATACAGCAAGCTGACGTGTCAACTTCATTCTTTTCGATGCCTTCTTAAATTTTCATCAAAATTTTGCTGGGTTATGAAGTAGTACAATTTCGAATTACATCTTTGATATATGTTATCCTTTGATGGCGTTTGATACAGAGTGATGCTGTATTTTAATACAATTTTTTAAAATCTTTTATGAAAGCTCAACATCGTATCTAAAATATTTTGATAGTCAATTGTGAATTTGTTTAGAATGTGCACAAGAACACGTTCATTGTTTCACCTCCTTAAAATTATGCATCATAGTTTTGAATAATGTATATGAGGAAGCAGCAACACTAAAAAAATTTGCACATCTTGACATTATTTGGGAAGAATTATGTCTACAGTTTTGTTTATGCTCTACGCTTGTACATGATGATATAGAGAACACTTTCTTCGGCTTTTCTATCCCCAATTTTTTGAAATTATACTGAGTTCATTAGCCTCTTTATCACCTGAACTAAAACTACAATAGTGTACCCCTCAAGTAAATTATTTAAAAGTGTGAATATGAAAAGATGGGAAGGAGGTGAAGGAATTTTCGAATTGTTTCGCAATATGGTTGCTATAATCTGCTTAACCCATTGTAATTTTTCCTAAGTCGCGGGACCAATAATATTGCAACTCGTCGATGATTACTTCATGCAATTGATTAACTTTCTTGTATACAAACAATAAAATAATAAATATGCCTTTTTTATTGTAGGATGTTTGTTCCATTTTCCTGTAAGTATTTCACATTTTGACAGGGACTCACATTATCAATTGTCTTTAGCATCTTTTATTTGTTGCTGGTTACTAACGCTGTTTTTTCAATGACAAAGCAGATTAAAACCCCTATCATTTCTTTCTATAGCGTTTAAATTCTCAAGTATGCCATTTCTCGCCTTTTTGCTTATATCATCTTTCTAATGAGTTGATTTTTAATGAGTACTTTTTTGTATGCTTGCCCGCATGCAAAAACTAGTTAAATTCGCCGTTGCTTGCAGTTGCATTCACACTACAAAAGCAAATTGATACCTATGGATTCTTCACAGAATTACCATCAACCTTTACGTAAGAAATTATTTTCGTGAAGGCGAAGCGAAAGACCGAACATCAATGAAGCACATACGTAGCGAGTGAAAAACAGCACAGGTTCTTCATGAACAAAGTTTGCACTGCTTTGTTTTCTTGCTCTCGATGCTGTATTGTTTTAACAAGATATGGTAGGCCTTTCAGTTTGTAGCTTTTCTTCCGTTTATCTTTCTGTTAACTGCAGTTATATTCCTTAATACCTAACCACTTAACCACCGAAAACCTTACAATTCTGATGTAGCAGATCGAATGCCAAAAAGCACCTTTTACACTACGCGCTGGTAAGCATGTTTCATAAACCTACTAGTATAGCGCTGCAAAACTTCTAAATCTAGCCGTCTTCCTGTTTCTCTTTTTGCCTTGATGGCTCCGGGTGGTCTAACGCAAGACACTCGAGCTACCGCAGGGTTAGTTTTGGACCCGCAAACAATTCGATTGCTTTTTGAATTGCAAAAACGGGGCATGTTTAGTCGCTTGATGGGCTGTGTTAGCACAGGTAAAGAAGCAAATGTCTTTCGAGCAGAACTCTTCGATAACACTTTTACAAGGGTTCATACCGATCCTTCATACGTTAACCCAGTTGATCAACTTCTTGAGTCAAGTTCTCCAGATAAAGATACCACCTCGTTCACTGAGAATGCGGCGAAGTTTCGTTTTGATGGCAAAGACCATGATCTGAGTATACCTTTCTCAGAAATCTTGAGAATTCGAAAAAAAAAAAAAAAAGTTCTTTCTTCGACAGGAACTTCTCTTCTCGCAGTGTTGTCGGGTATGCCATCTCAGCACACTCGTGATACTGTGATTACTGTTGCGCACAACGATGACAGTTTGCTCAACTCTAGCTGTTCTATGTCACAATTGGCTGTCAAAGTTTTCAAGACATCGATATTGGTATTTAAGGATCGATCAAAATATGTCGATGGCGATTTTCGCTTTCGTATGGGTTACCATAAAAGTCGAAACCCTAGAAAAATGGTGAGACAGTGGGCTGAAAAAGAATTTCGGAATCTACGTCGTTGTCACCTTTTTGGTGTGCGTTGTCCTATTGCAATTGGTCTTCGAGGACATGTTCTCGTGATGAGGTATCTACCTAGAGTGGAAGGTATGACGTATGAAGCCCCTGTTAAAGATGCATTTATCGATGGTGGCGTTTCCCAAGAGGAAATTCAGACAAATGGCAATTGCACACTCGCTTATTCTTCAAAGGGAGATTCTGATACAAATCTAGCGCTCAACACAACTGAAATTGATTCTCCTGTTTGCTCCTCTCCCATTGCAGAAGCTAAAGATAATACGCTTTTGTCCTTTAATGGCAGTTCTACTTTTCATAACTTTGGATACAGCAACCTTAACGTAGCGGCTGAAGAAAAATCACTACTTTCACCTGCCCCTAAATTAAAAGAGATACGTGCTCCTGTAATTGAATGGTACCGTCTTTATGTAGAAGTAATTTGCAGTATGCGCCAAATGTATCAGCAAGCGCATCTGGTTCATGGTGATCTCTCGGAGTTTAACATTTTATATTACTGTCGACACCCCTATATCATTGATGTATCACAAGCCGTAGAACATGATCACCCTAACTCAATGGAATTTCTCAAGCTTGACTGTCAAAATGTTACCTCTTTTTTTCAATCTGTTATAAGTAAAGCTAGCTGTAAGAAAGATGATTTTGGAAAAGATTTATCAGATTTTATGCATGAGGAGCTCGTTACATTATGTGGTGTTGATCTTTCGCAGTGTTCCATTTTTTCTATAAGAGAGCTTTTTGATTTTGTGATAAACCCGGTTCTACCATTTCCATTGTCTCATGATACCATAGAGACTCATTCAAGTGATAAAATCTACTGGCCTGAATTCGACAAAGAAGAGAGATTACTTGAATATGAATCGAAGCACATAGGCCGATCCGCTACTCCTCAGTCCTCTCTCTCAAAGTCGAATGCGGCTTTCGTGACTGGAGAGCACAAAAATACAAAGAGAGAATCTATTTTGCGCCATAGGCAATTTTTAGCCTACCTTTGTCGGTGCACTGCTAAGTATTTATTTGAAGTAGCGCAAAGAGAGTCCCAAGTTTCAGAATGTGCAGAGAATTCTGTTGAAATTAAGGAACAACATACTACTGTTGATAATCAAGATTGTCTGCAAGAATCTATTGATCACCTTTCTGGCGACTTAGTCTCTGATACTACTGAGGAATTAGCAGAGAATAGTCTGAGTGAAACTGAATTGGAGGAGTCAGTCTTTTTGAATTCTTGGATTCCCTCTCATTTACATCAACTTAGCGATCTATCACAAATAGAAAAAGATATGGATCGATATAACAGAGGGGAAACTCTTTTTTATGAACGATTATTGCAGCAGAAAAGATCGCAAAGTACTGAAAAAATTAACAACTTACAAAAAGAAGATCTTTCTTATTGTAAGCTTTCTGAAACTGTTTCCGAAGATGAGATTTCCGAGAAGGAGGATGCTGCATCAATATTGGAAGCATCTTTAAAAGATACCCCTCACATTGATTCTCAGGGAGAGGTACCAGTTACAGAAAGTTCTAGTCAAGCAGAAATCAAATTTAATGGAGTTATACCAGAGGGTGTTGACAAGAAAGAATGGAAAAAAATGATTAAAGAAATGAATAAAGAAAGAAGAAAAACAAAAATTTCAAAGTATGTTAAAAAAAAGAATCGTAAAAATGCTCATAAGAAATAGTTTTGGGGTCTACTAATGAAAATCTCATGTTAAATAACTTTCAAATTTGATGATAATAGAACCCGTTTTTTTCAGCTATCTTTTATATAGCAATTCTAATGTTAACGTCTTGTTTTTGTTTAGAATGGAGGCTTTTAATTTTTTCTACATGAAATGACGTGGAATTTCCAATTTTGATTTCCTGTGTCATGCTTTGCTTTTGATATACTTTTCTATGTCAAAGGGAAAACAGTTTCTGTCGCTACGTTTTCTCGATCGCTTTGAATTTTTTACTACATTAACTTTTAGTTGCAGCTTTGTATATTTTAAATGCTTGCTGCATTTGAGATTTTACGGCAAGTTTACTATTGTCTATCATTTAGTAATTTTCCCGGAATTGATTAATAGGCATATTTTGTGTCACGTTTTCATCGTCTACCGGACCCTCGATATTTAATAGATTTTTTGTTCGATTGTATTTACGGTCATAAAAAAAATGTATTTTATTTATTTATCATTTGCCTACTATTTTTTTCTTTCAAAAAACAAATGCTTCATGTTTGTTTCTTTGTCAATGTTTTGATTTGCGTTACATTCCGCTCTTTGTGGCTTATACTTGAAAGATATCAGGTTGTCATAGATATAGAATGGTTACATTTTTGTTTGTCTTCTTTTTTGATTTTTCCTTCCCGTTTCGATTTTCTCTTATAACCAAGTGCTGATTATCAACTCATAGATTATCAATTGTTTTGGGGATATGAATATTACTTTACTCCAGCTTTACTTTTTATGACGTTTCGGCCTTAAATACTCGTTGAACGGATACGCTTATGATGCCTTTTACGGGTATATATAAGTATATATTTAAATCGCATGGTTTGCATTAATAATTAGCAATTCATCGGTTTAATAGATGCGCTATTTCTCCTGTATAGATCACTCAATAGCTTCATTTTTACAAGTTAATTGAAACAAAATTTATTCTGTGGAGGTCATTTCTCTGTAAGAACATGTAAGTTTTCTTGTCATAAAATTAAATTTATAAATTGGACCTCAGTAATTACACGTATAAAACAGATTTTACGTAGAGTTAGGCCTTAACTCTGGATGATAGTAGGTATAGTAAATCCACGAAGAAAGAGCTCAACAACATGAATGAACCTTTTGGATGTTTTACAGTGAGATAGCTGACGTGCATTCTGAAGAGTTAAATTTAAATAAGCTAAACCCGAGTATTGCATATTACGATGGGCTAGAAACATTATTACGTTTTTCCAAATGATAGCATATGCAAAATGAAACAAAAAATCTGGTCTATGCAATGGCTATGTTGTACTTATTACAAATGCTTTGTCGTTCCAACTATTGCATTTAGTTTATTTTGTCAAATCTAACGTTGATGTTCTTTTTGTTTATTACTTCATTTACAATGCAGAATAAAAAGAATCTTGTACCAATCTACCATTTGCATTTTCGTGAAATTTTTTCTCTTAGAACAAATTTGCAGTACACAAAAAGTAGAATATATACCATACTGTACACTTGTCAAGTAGTACACGTGTTATATTTTGCTACACTATGAGACAGACAGACCTTCGTGTTCACTTCGGTTACGTTAAACAATAAACATAATTAGCTTTAGCACAGTTATTTCAGCGTGCAAGCAAGGAACAATGTTTGTTTAACGTGCAGAGAAGCCTCTATTTTAAAGGATAAGCTTTTTCCTTGCTGAAACATTAGGGCAGGAGAATATCATTTGCTTAAACTTCAGAAAAATGTTATTTGAGATTCCTATTAGAAAGAAATGCTTACGTAAATCTTCCATTGACAGATAAATCAACGAATTGACTCAATTTGACCGCGATAAATCAAAAAAAGTTGCTCTTCAAAAGCTGCGCAGACTTCAAATTGAACCCTCAAAATTTCAAAAAATCTGAACAAGACGAGCTGAATTGGCACAGACGGGAGTTAGTTGCAACAATCATTCGATGCATGTACCCCTTTCTGCTTTGCTCGTTTCTGTGCTGTTGCATTGAAGCATCAGCTAGATTTGTAATTATGTGCAAAATCCTCAATTAGAGTGGCAATTACATTTCAAAGAGACAATCCAGAGGTGGCACATTTTTTGTTATCACTTGTTGATAGCACTTGATATTTTTAATTAGGCTCTTTGCAAGGGTTTGCTCTCTAGTAAACCTGATAACGTGTTGAAACGTGACATTATTTGAAAGGCTTGTAATTTACGGATTGTCCGTATGATGCTCTTGTCTATGTCTCTGTTTACCTATTTTGAGCAGTAGTTGAAGTTACAATCTTTTCCTCCCCCAGTCGTCAACACTGAACGAGGGTGAGGTAACACGGTTATACTTCCTCTATCAAGCGCATTGGTAGGTTACGTGTTTTTTGAATGATATTTTTTTTAGTGTAACCAAATACTGAGGTCTTCAGATGGCTTCTACCATTCCAAATACTATGCATCGGAGCTGTCCCTTTACCGGCCTGTCATACTGTTTCTGCCCTGAAGGTGTTCACGTATTAACTTACGATGCATCTGTCTCTTCTCATCAAGTAGACACAAATGAGATTTTGGAATGTGATTTGAACCGGAATATGCTTCCGTATAGTACTGGGCACCAGTATGGATTGAAAAGTATGGACAATAAAACCGAAACTTCTCCAGAGTGTCATCATTTATATGATCCTGTGCAAAATCCATTCCCTACGTCGGTCTGTACTTCTATGAAATATAATTTAGCGTCGAAATGGCTTCAATCTTTCGGTTATTCCACCCAAGATGCAAACTCCCTATTCTCTCCAGAAGCAAACTCAAGCGAAGCGGAGAGAGGCTGTTTGATTGCACTAGATAGAGACAATCAAACCCCCGACTCTCCGCTTCCCCCTAATGTCATGAATGTCCACCCACCTTTTCCTCCTGTAATTGACTGTACGAAAAATGAAAAACATCGAGCATCTCACAGTTTACCCGCCACGCCATCTGCAGAAAATATCCTAGTTTACAATAGAATTTCGAATGCAATTTTCCAAGAGCGCTATGCATATCTTATGAAGACTATTCCCATTGAATACTCTCACCCTAAAACTCAAGCTCCGGTTGCTTCCCAGGAAGATAGTATGTGAAATGACTGATTTTTTCTGTTTGTACCGTGATGTCGTCATTTTTGTTTTGCTTGTTTTTTCTACTATATTAACTTCTTTTAAGGAAGTGAGTAAAGTTGTTAAAATATGACTTTTTTGTGATGATTATTACATATACAATAGAGGAAGACGAATATCTATCTTGGCATATTTTCATGCGAATCGATTGTTGCGTCATTGATTACATTTCCCATATGTGACTGTTGTTTTCCAACAAGAAGGGAGTAGCATAGCTATGTTAAAATATCATTATGAGCACCGCATTTAGGTATTACACATAGTTACTGGTATTTGCATAGGAATTCAGATTAATGTTCGGAAATTATAGGGATTGATTTAATTTGATGCTAGTGAAGCATTACTCTTGGTAGAATAAATGAATAAACTAGAGACATTTTCCAGTGCCTTCTTGTCATGACTTCCACCGTTTATTCTCCTATTTGCTAGATTTTTTTTTTGAAAACATCTAATAACTATTGATTTTACCTACGTCTGGCTTGGTACTATGTATCTGTTACCTTTCCCTTCATTTTGAGTTAATTTATATGTTTCTTTTTATTTCTTTAGATACCTCCTCGGAATTACCATCACCACGAACCACTCTTGTAGCCTCAATTCCTAATTTAGAGCAAGGGAACACGGAGGACGATTGGAAAAGTACGAATCGCATTCCTTCTGCTCCCGCATTCACAGAAGAAACCAAAGGTATTTCTGTACCCTCTTCTGGTGACTCAGCATCAGCGGTATATTCTGGTTTACCATTGGCCTCTTCAAGAAGTAATTCAGTTTTTAATAGCGCTGCCGTACCATTTACTTCTACTGCCTCTGTGACTACATTGACTGAGGAGGGAAAACTCACCCCAGAAGTTCGAATTCAATCCGCTAAAGATGAGGAACATGTTAAGAGTATTTCAGAGAAGTATGGAGCTGCTGTTCTTCTTGCAGGAGAACCAGATGATGAAGATCTTCGGGTTGAACTGATTTGTCATGTTCGTAGCTGCAAAAATGATTCAGACAAAAAGGAATTGCTCATGTGTATTAAATGCCGTCGATCGTTTCATGCAGGGTAAGCAAATAAATGGTCTTCTTTTTTAGTAGGGAAAAATTGTAACTAACTTTTGCTTAATGTTGTTATTTCTGGAATAACATGTTGCTTCTTGTGACAAGAATACAGAGCAATATTGGCACCAGTTTTGAGTGTTTGTTTTATAGTTTTTGAATTGTTTTGTATTTTCATATATTTTTTAAACTTTACTCTTTGATAAATGTATACTTTATTTTTTATTCACTACCATATAAGTTCTCTCCCCTGCTGTTTTTTCTATTTGAAACGGACATAATATATTGCTGTAACAATCTTCTTTTCTCTTGCAAATCTCACAATTTTTGTTACGGGTTGTACCTTGATTTGATTGGTAGCTTTAACTAAGGTAGGATTATAAAGTTTTTGGTTTTTGCTTTATTTATTTCTGCAGTTGCTGCAGTCCACCATTGAAATACGAATTGGTTACGCGTCATACTTGGTCCTGTAATGAATGCAAAGTAGGGAAAATTTGATAGACTACGCACTCTAGTCAATGAAATTTTCTTTTTCTCTCCAAATTTATAATTTGCTGAAAGAATCTCTTAATTTACGATTTTTCGGATGCCTTATTGTGATTGGACTTGATTTATCTGTTGGATTGTTCTTGTTAGCCCAATTCTCCTTTCATCAATTGAATATACTTTGAGTGATTGATTCACTTTGATATTTTCTTCTGCAGGCTTGTAAAATATGCGGATCTAATACGAACGAAGAAACTATGCTTATTTGTGATGCATGCGATAGAGCGTTTCACATGGAATGCTTAACACCTCCCGTTCATGAGGTACTTTTTGTATTATAAAATCAATCCTGTATAGTATTTACAGAAATATATTTTAAGTGGAGTTAAATTGTTATTATTTCTGGTGCAACTGCGGTTATAAAAACTTTTACAGATTAGGAAATTATACTGTGATTTTTCTCTTTTGTTTTGCGCTTGTCGCTTGTATCCAATTAATTAGCATTTGTTGCTCCTATTCTTTTAATAATTGAAACTTTGATTTTCGTCTTCTGAACATATTTCAAAGGTTCCAGAAGGAGAATGGTTCTGCACAGAATGTGGTCAGTGCCATTGCTGTGATCGCATTTTCACTCGACAAGAAGCATTGGTAAGTTATGATTTATGTAATTACGGAGAAGTTAGCTTTGTTTTACTTTGTTATGAGTAAAGTTTTTTGGGTTACTTGTTGTATTTAACTATGCCATAGTCTTATTGCGAGACATTTCGATTATTTTTGTTGCGTTTGAGAGGGACTGCTGCATTATAGCAATTAAAATATGTTTTCTTTGAACCGTACTGAGGCATTCATCTTGTGAAATTTTGATAATGCTCAGGATCCTCTGGGCTGCTTTAATGGTCGCTATCGATTATGCACTACTTGTAAAGAGAAGTATGGGAACCGAATATCTAATAAACGCCTAAAAACTCGCAATAAAGCAGATGATGAGGAAGGCAATGCACTTTGCTGTATTTGTGTAAAACGCTTGACTAGTACTGACAAAGAAGGAGATTTAAGCTCTGTAGTAAAGTGCAAAATTTGCTGCCAAGGTATGTTACAATCCTGGAGCTAATCCATACTTTTGTAGATACCATGTACTAGACCATATAACCGTATACTCTATTGAATGTTACAGGTTTGTTTTATTTATCTTTGATTTTACAGAGGTACACAAAATCTGCTGCCATATAGACACTCGTTCAAAGGGTATGTATGTATGCATGGGCTGCTTTGAATTCCAGAAAGGATTTGGAATTTTATCTTAATATAAGAGAAGATATGTCCGAACTCATTCTTTGATACTAATGACATTTCCTCTTTAGCTAATGTTTCAGCAACTCTGAGGGGATCATTTAGTTAAAAAAAAGCATTTTGAATTAAGAAAATAACTAGATGTTTTATTTGTAGAGTTTTACGTTTAAAAAACGCAATACTTGTGGCATCCTGTAGAGTATTTTGATTTAGTAGAAAGCATAATTTGTCATTCTATACTTTATCTTCTTTAAGTCATGTGATGCTTTTAATCATATGTATTGAACTCTTAAGTACATGTCATACTTTTTCTGTTCTGCTATACAAACAACCGAACTCTTTGGGTAAAAACAAAACACAAAATTTTAAAAGGTATCTTTGTAAATTCATTTTGATTTGTTTAGAGTTCGACTAGCTAATTCAGCTATATTGCATAGCGGACTTGTACGTTTATCTTGGAAAATGATGCTACAGAGCAGCATATTTTATTTTAGGCGATTCTTTTTCACGTCGCACGACAATGCATTTTTTGGGAATGAAATATAACAATACTGCGAAAATCCTCGTAGAGTTACAGAGAAAAAATTTCTTCACTTGCCTCAACTGCTACGCGAGTAAGCAGATAAAACAAGCATGAAGTCTGTAAAAGATTACTTGACATTTTGTTTAGAAGATTCAATGCAAACTTTCAAAAGCATGAGGTTTGAAACTTATTGGTTCACTCTTCTATACAACTTTTCTACTCACAGTATTTATCTTATCATTTAATAAGAATTGTGAAACTACACTATTTGCTTTGCCTTTCTTTTAACCCCATTCCGACAATTTGTTGTATTGTTTGGTGCGCCTGTGGAAATGATGTATAGACCAGGCCATTCATGTAAGTACTATTGAAAGGCAAACACGAAACTGTGATTTTATTTTGCTGCGCAATCGGTTGATTTAGAACTATGCGTTTTATCAATACTGAGTAGGTTGAGCAATTGTCTACGGATTTGTACGCTATAAAACCTGTAGCAAATAAAAATGCGTTTTTAATAAATTTGTTCAAACAATAAAAGGGTCAGAAAATAATGCGGCGATGCGCACTGAATATCGTTACATGGGCTGATTTTGAAACTACAAGTATGTTGGGCAAATTCTTTTGTGAAAATGACTTCTGTTTGTTTCCAATTAGCTGATGCGAAGATGATTTTTTTCGATTTCCTTTTGTTGCGTTTGATTTTCATAGACTGCGCAGATAAAAAAAATATCCCTTGCCAATTCGCGTTTATGCTACAATTAAACATTATAAGTACATTTTTGCAAAGACAAGAATCGTATGATTAGTCACGTTGGCGAAGAAACATTGTTCTTCGTACTTTGAAATAAATTGTACGAAAAGTAGATAGTATTTTCGATTCAGTTTAGTAAATTGCATTTTCATGTGCTTTAATAAAGCAACATTGCAAAGTGACACAGTATTAGAGACATGGCTGGTCTTGCAATACACTAGTAAAGCTAAAACCAGCATATGCCTAAGTGCAGGCGGCTACTAAATTACAAACAATATGTAAAAATTAATGCAATGCGGCGGAGCAGTTCTTGCATAAAAGTGCAAAACACAGCAACTAATTTCAAGTAAAACAGTAATACATATTCAAAACTTTTTATTCACTGAAATGATCTATCATTTTGCTCGCTCTTTTGGATATACAAAGTTAGCACTCCTTCTCTACTCAATTTGCGCTATTTTGGTATGGAACAAAGTAAATTGCTAATTGCATAAGCAAATGAAGTTTACGATACGACGAAACTATTTTAACGTCTTCGATTTTTAACACGATCTAAGTTTGCCGAAAAACCTACCCAGCTTCTGCTACATGCATTTTAGTTGTCAATGGGAAAATACAGCTACATAGCAAATTCCAAATTATAAAAACCGAGTAGTGTCTCAGTAGCAAACAATACAGTGTCAGTAAACGCAACACATCTAATACATGCAAAGTATGATGTACGCACTTACAAACCAATAAAAAAATTTTGCTATCTAAGCGACATTTATAGAGATTCTTCAATGTAATGCCACTGCAAAGGCGTAACAAATTTGTGTAAGATAGCATCCACATTCTACTAGTATCTGATAAAAGCCAGTAAAATTACCCTACTGATACTACTTTTTATTATTCAGCACCGATATTTGCAACCAGATGAGGTTGCGCAGCAACGAAGATACTTAATATTTCTTTGCTTACTACTATCGTAGCTCGATATAAATTCATGCTAAATGCTCGAGTAACAAAAAAATAACACAATGTCTTTCTAAATTAATACTTGTAGTTGAAACGGTAGGGATAGTCCACATGTCTTATGTTAATGATAGAATGGAAAATTGAATAATTAACAAAGCGCCAAATCTTAAATTAATTAGGAATGGTAACAGCACAAGATCCTTGGGTATTATTGCTCAATTTGAATTCAACAGAGAATATTTGATATGCGAACCTATGAACCAACTTGCTTGCTTCACAAGGCGAGGCACATTCATTCCAGCACAAGCTAATTAACTGTTTGACCTCCTCTGTAATTATTTTCAATTGAGTCTGCAGTCACTCAATTACCACAATTTTAAAACAGGCTCAAAGCTATGATTGACGCACATAAAATCGTTGTCAAAAGGCATCTAACAAAAGCATTGGTTTGCGTTCATTGAGATATTCAATATCAAATGAGCTTTTTAGAAAAAATTGCGGAGAAATAATATTTTTGTAAATTCGGATTAGAATTAAATAGTAGATATTTGCGATTTTATGCGGAAAAAAACAGAGCAATTACTAGCGATGCGCAATGCGAAAAAATTTCTTAGCAAAGATAAATGCTCGAAACAATAAAATGCGATTTTAAACAGATTCAAGCAAGTGGAGAACAATACGATGGGGGACCATTTCTGTGGATCTATTTTTGATGCGCCATCACAAAATAACACGATTGTACCCTCAGGTCCTTGCATGATTCTACAATTATCAACAATGTTTTTTCAGCAGAGCTTTAATTTTTTCATGAATCATGAAAGAAATGCCGGCCCCAAGAAATCCTTTAATCCAATTTAAAGATACTCCATTGTAGAATCCTCTGAGCCCAGCATCCTTAAAAATGTAAGATACTGTTTCCTTTATAGTCGGATGAGATTTGCTACGGTAACCTTCCTCCTGTGAAGAAAATTGATAAAACATCTCATATTAAAAGCGAAACTACTAAGGCAAAACAACAATACAAGTGTTTTTCTATTCTTGAATAACTCTAGCTGTAAACTTCCATTAATGAAGAACATCAGAAGAATAATGGCGAGTAGAGGCGGTTAGCAAGCATATATATTGTTATTTCTTTTATAATATAACGGAACTTTAGCAAATGCGGGCATCATTTCATAGTCACAAATATTAGCATACGGTTTTTCAATAAAGTATAAAAGTAACAGATGTATTTCATATAGGATGCTCAAAAGGTATCACAGCAAACGCTGTACAAGCCTAGGGTCACCTAGTATATTTAAATCCTCTCAAAAACTAAACCACATTCATAATCCCATTATCGCATTTCCACAAATCTGGTGATCAGATTGCTCTGTATAGTTTTGTGTGATATCACAGCTAAATAATTTAAATAACACTAAAATATTTAACTAACTTCCATTTTATATAAAAAAGTATTAGCTTGAAGAAATTTCCGAACTGTGTCTAATGGATAGGTAAGGGTCTGGCTCGAAATTCCAGCAATGCCGCCACACATCAATGCTTGGAAAGAACTGAGTTTCTCTGTATTATTTCGCTTCTACAAAATAACACATACACGATAGCATGTTACAATTTTAATTATTAACATTTAAAGGAATCAACTTAAAAGTTATGATTGTCTTAATAATCTTACATAGAGAAAAAATACAACTATTTAAATATATCAGCAATTTTTCATATGTGTACTGATCCCACAATCAAGCATCATCGAATGCAACGCATCTGCAGACAGGTTCAAATGGTAGTATCCATACCTTCATATACACTGTTTCTAAAATTTTTCTTTAATTTAGAAAAACTCTACTACTCATTACATAATATCTTATTACTGCAAAACAATTTTGACAACTAAATCAAGAGAAGAAAACAGAAAAGAAAGTAATTTCGAAGTCAAATGGGAGTTACGTCAACATATCCATTTTTGGAACTTTAGCTCAAGGCCACCCTCTGAAGTTGCACTCAGATATTGAATTTAAAGATATGCAAACCCACTCCTTGTAGAGAAGTAATACAAGTGACTATTAACTAGCTTCATAAGATAGCAAAAAATTGCAGGATTATACATAATGTTGAGTGAAAACTGGATTCCTCCTTTGAAACTACTCAAAATACTATAAAAAACGAAATAAATTTATAAGACAGAATTACACATGTAGTCTATTTGTAATCTGACGAATATCGAAACCAATCAAAAAACAGAAAACTTTATTTTACTTGTATGATGGACTTCAAGTACTCAAACGTAAAAAATGAGCAACCTGCATAGGGAAAAATACCAATTCCTGTAGGCAATAATCCTCTATAAAGGGATCGTTTTCCCTCATACGCTACCAGCGTGACCTGAAAATTCAAGTAAAAACAAAACAAAAAAAATGCAGATTATGGGGAATCCTGCTATAACCTACACGGAAAACAATTGTCATTGGAAAATGAAAGAAATAAACCAATAGTTACACGGTTCTAGTCAACTTTAAAAGTTAAGAAATTTGCATTAAATAATTTTGCAAAACTGCCCATTTCTTTTTCAAAAATAAAAGTCTACACGTACCAAGTGAATACGACATGAAATACACGTATTTCATTATATTATAGTAGTAAAAAACTTTTGAGATTGCATCGCGTTATTTTCATCCGGATAAAACAAAGATAAAAAGGGAGTATAAAATATTTCAAAAAAATCTAAATATCAATTTAAGAAAACAATCTGAATCATATTCAAAGTTATTGACATGATATCTGATACGCTGAAAATTAAAAACATTGAGGCAACAACAAAATAATCTTTGTTCTACTTTACTAAAGCAGTACCAAAACGTTAATACAAACCTGGCTATAATCTTTAACATTTTTAGAAATGGCCATCCGAGTATTCCATACATCAAGAGGGTAGGTTATCATTGTGGAAGTTACTCCTGATAAAAATTTCAAATGAAAGAACTTGATTGAATTAAATAAAGTTATCGATTGCTCTTAAATTTGATGAAATTAACTGATGGAAGAAGCGCATCGATGAAAAGTCAAAACTACATGTTTAAAAAAGTAGAGTTTCTGAATGCTAACATAAAATAGACATAAACTATCCCAATTGATGCAAATTACAGTTCAAATAGAACTTTAAAAATTGCGTTTTCCCTCAATTCATTGAAATTAACACCTGCACAACCTCCTGCCAACATATTGCATAAATTTTGTTGTTGGACTGGTAAGGAATCAAACAAAATTTCTTGATAAAAATCAAATGAGCAAAAGACAATTCCGCTATGAGCAAAGGTTCTGTAATGGAAAATTGAAGCAACACAACATACAATAACATACTTCTGAGAAAAAAAAAATATAAAAATGTAAAACTAACGGTGTGACAACAAGCTACGTTTTATCACTAAGAATATACTTGAAAACCATTGAAAAGAAGCATACTTAAAGAAAATGAGTGAAAACAATCAACATGCGTGATAGTCCATTTAGTAGGGTTTCTATATATTAATGGAGATACGACACAACTCTAAAATTTACAGTAAGGAAATTAAGCAAAATCAAATCGGTACGAGATTGCAAACAATTACCTGACGAAACTTGCTAGATGACCTTTCCATAAAGCTTGGAGGCCCTCATTTCTTAGGATAGCCTGTATTTCATCAAATACTTTGTGAAGCCTGAACTTACCCAATTTTGTACCTTTTACCTAAATCATAAGCATACAACTCAGTTAGAGGCAGTAGAACTAAGTAGAATGCTTGCCAGTAGCTTGATATATAACACTGTTTCATGAATACGGGAATAATCTAGTTTTAAATTACAGTGAAAGCAAGTTCCAGCAATTAAAAT
Source organism: Cardiosporidium cionae (assembly GCA_015476325.1). NCBI lineage: Eukaryota > Apicomplexa > Aconoidasida > Nephromycida > Cardiosporidium > Cardiosporidium cionae. Next base: position 86,316 of record JADAQX010000081.1, read on the forward strand.
AGCTTTCAGCTGTTAACGAGTTCTACAAGAAACATATTTCAAGCATTGAATGAAGCAATTCTTCACGTCTAGTTTTGTTTAATTTACATCGTCATCAATGGAGATGCATAGTGGATGCTGACAAGACGCTCAGAAATAAAGTTGCTACTTTACAGCCCATGCAAGCAGCCTCAAGAGTTCTATCCAGAATACAAAAAACTTGCCGCAAATGAACATATCTCTATGTAAAGGCAACACTGAGTTATTCATTTATTCTAGAACTACTTGGATCATAACGCTTAATCCAGGTACATAACATTATATTAGCAACAAATCATTCCCGCAAAGCGATCATTCGGGGCTACTAGAATAATTTAAAACTACAACTACGTCCTTTTTAGTATATGAATGATTTACTTGATATATCATTTTGAGCCGATCGAGTGGGTAAACAACAAACTTCGCCGATGCACCCGCCACCGAACCTTTTAAAATTGTACAAAGGGTACATGCTCGTTGATGAAAAAGTTGTCCTGTTTCTAGTGTTTCTGGACTTCTTCGCTGAGAATTGTCAGTAGAAATCATGTTATTCTCTCATCGTGGAACACTTTTACGAGAAAATAACAGGAAATGGATAAAACGGCACACTGTCTTATAAAAATCTAAAAGCTCTCCTCCTTATTTACCTTATATCACAATGTAGTAAACTTTCAAAGAAATTAAAGAGTACTTTAATTCACTACGTCATTCTCTTAAGATTGGTTAACTTTTCATACACATGCATAGAATAGATTAAAAGAAAATATCACTGTAAGTAATTTTGTTGTAGACGATGATTAATTTTTGAATTTGAAGTTGTCTCCCTAAGGCCTAGCTGTGTTTGAAATCCCCTTATAGTTGTACTCGCGGCGGCTTGGGTCTCAACTTTTCTCCTAGTACTCAACTAGCATGCTATACTTACGGATGCTGGAAAAAATCAGAATGCGTACCAAATTTAATACAAGGACGACGATATAAAAGTAGCATAACAGCGAGCGGTAAAAATACTTTCTACAATTCACCATCTAATCAATCACTAATTAGTAAGGAGTGGCAGAAACTTATATATTGGGGTGAAACCGAGCAAATATATTTCCCGTGCGCTTCGCTTTTCTACACGGGAGATGTAGATTCTTGGTTTCCTCTGATGTTGTACACAACTCAATTCGCAATAATTCAAGACTGCTTCCACAGCCGGCAGCAAAAATCCTGTAATTATTACATTGATTTACTACAAAATATTCAGAACCATAAGGAATCTGAATGTTTAGGATACAAACTATTTAGAAATAAATGCAAAATTTATAAGGAAAAGATCGTAGCTTTAACTTTATATCTAGCTTTTGGAACGGCTAAACGCATCTTGACAAAAAAATGGTTGCGATGCGATATTTCAGAACTGAAAGTGCATAGAGTTTCTGATTCAATTATTTTACCGGCACGATCAAATCATAAATTTCCTCCTTTTCATACATAAATGCGATAACCATTTCACTTTTAAAAAATTCGTACAAATAATGTTTTATACGTTACATTCTAAAAGTTTAGTATTCAAGATTTAGATTAACAAGAACCTAGAGAAATTGAATTTTACTGTACTTTTTCTTTTGTGATTGCTAATTCCTAATCTATAAAACGTATTCACATTTGGTTCAATTCAATTACTAGCAAGCTTCTTTTCTTTTTGAGTGATATAGTTTTATCATTTCTCAATTCTACTTAAAGATATTTCCAAGTGCGCTCGACTTACTGCACTTGTCCATGTCCACAAGCAATTTCTTATTTATTCGTGCACATTGCCAAAAGTGGAACAGAAAAAAATAGCAGCAAAAAGTCCCATCAAATGAAAAATGATTCAATAGAAGCTACATTGAATTCAAAGATTTATGACAAAACTACTACGTCTTTCTAAGAGAGAATCTTCACAACATTTCCTAGAAATACTTTCAAAAACTGGAGTATAAAAAGATATTTCTGCCTGAAGTCATATTATTTTGGGATGTAAGCAGAAAGCTATCAAATGAAGAAATAAGCCATTGCATGATCACATATGGCACATTATTTGCACTAAAAAAGCAGAATTTTACAGCAGCAGAAAATCAACTAATTGCTATACGAGTAATTCTCCTGACAAATAGACTACATGCAAAAAATACCAGAGTTATAAATAAAAACTACTCGTATATGCACAAAATTAAATAAAAAGTAAGAACAATAAAAACTACGTATAGTACCTTAAGTACCATTTATAATCGCGTTATTGTTGAAAAAAATATTCTTTTTATTCGAACAAAAGAATAAAGTGAGGGAAAGCAGAGTCAGAAAGAAGACCAATCATGACATTGTCAAAGAAATCAACTTAAAAATAAAATTGGTACTTTAAAAGTATAAATAATTGTAATTTCGAAGCAAGAATGGGGTACGCAAAGCTACCAGGAAACATGCAAGCGACAAATGCTAAATCCATTGTTATTACTAAAACTCAATAACCTAAAAATAGGGTGTCATCTAATTTTAAATGCAAATAAGACAAACTAGTAAGGTTACAAGGGACTACCTAGGCTGATCTGAAATCACGTTTAGTAATTAAGCACCTAATCATGTGTGAAATAGTCCAAAGCATATAATTCAGAATTTGTGTTGAGTTCACATTGCTACGCAACTACAAGTTTAGTAATCTTGCTGCAAATTGGCGGGAATTCTAAAAACTTTTCGGCAATATCAGGTGTATATTTAGTTTTAATTTATGAAAGGAGACGGTATATTTTTTCCCTTACAGTAGAAGCGTAAGTCCGCAAAAGATAGTCATCATACACGGTGGAATAAACTGATTCATCAAATTTATAATAACTCGAATTCTTAGTATGTTTCCATGTGGGTAATTTATTGATTTCTTCTTCACTGCGGAGAAGAAAATGATGTAATCTAATTTGGCTGCGTGGATTGGCATAGTATGTCTGCGGTTTGACGGGTTTTCCATTGGTTGCATCTAAGCAGAAATGATGAAGGAAAGAAGAACAGACTCCAGAACGCATAATTGTCTTGCCGTTCCCGGGACGGCACTCTTCCAAAACTGAACCATTCTTCAAATAACATCGAGGATCTAGCACTATTGATTCTGTATCCAATCCAGGTATATTCATTCTTTGCAAATGCGATTCGATTACCAGTGGATATTGTCCTAGAAAAAAACACAGCAGATACGCGTGTAAATCAACACCCAGAAACACATGCAGTTCCCTAGTGTCTGTGGAAAATCCAGCCAAGAGAAGGAAATACACCATTAAAAAAAAAACTAACGCCACACTGCACCCGCTTAGAAATTTTAGGCTCCCACATTTCTGAGTAAATTTATTAAGCTATGATTTTAAATACTAATCAACACCTTTCAATCACAGGGAAGTCTTGTTTTTTTACGGATTTCGTATGTTTTCATCTAACTTTCATCGTAAAATCTTCCAGATAAACGCGCTATAAAGACTAACCATATTTTTGAGGAGTTTGAAAATCCATTGACGACGTATCACCATAAAACATTGCTTCAACCCTTCCATTTGTTTCATTCATATACAAAGAGACATTATGCTTCTTTTGCACTCTGCCGCTTCCAAAACGAATATCTTTTAAACGCACAAAAGGGACCCTACGATATGCCTTAGTATTCAATTCTGCAGCGAGCGTTGGAGCAGATACAGAGAAGACAAATTCATCACTATCAATCAAAAGTAACCATTGCGTCTTGTTCTTCATGTACCACATGCAATGATTGAGGACGCTTTTCTGAAAAAGTAAGCAGCAATTGAAACATAACATAAGCGCAATTCCAACCATATAGAGTGAACAAGATTTTTAGAACTCAACTGCATTTAGCATGGTTACACAAGCAGGATGTGTCACCAGTCGAGCATGCATTTTAAAAACTTCATACTTGCGAATATCGAAACTCGTGAATGCTACCATCATGCCAATGCATTTCAAACAGTGGAATTGATGCGGGTATTATTTCAATCAAGTCAAATTCTCCTACAAGCAATTTTCCATAGATACATAATCCAACATTAAGAATTATTAAAATGATGCGCTGTTACTAATATAGAGCATCCATATACTCCTTCTCTTGTTTCAGTATATCTAATGTATTAGAACCTGCTTGTTCCAGTAGCTCCTTTAACAGTGGCAAAGCGTCGCTACTTTGATCATCATACAAGACAAAATGATTGACACCTTGTAACTTGTGAAATACTGCCAAGTACAATTACAAAACAGAATATAAAAGCAAAATGTTGTATCACAAGAAAAGTTTTAATAGAAATACAAAATTTAAAACAAGTATTATGGCAGAGAAAGCGTTTCTTCCCTACAAGACTAAAAATGGAAGGGCTAACTGTATTCTAACAATATGCGCATGCAGCAGACTGTTTAAGACACCAAAACGGTTACCCACCTATCCATTCCAGTAAATAAGGTATCTCGTTCTTAACCATAGAACAAATAGTTACGTCGTAACTGGCTGATGGAAGACATTTATTAGCGCGATCATTCCAGTAGTAATTGGATGCCTTATTGTTAAATGAATGTTTATGCCTATATTTTATACCCGCGTAGAAAAGTAGGGCAGCAAATAAGATAAGCAGAAGCACATAAAAAATGTTTAACCATCGATGTTGAAGAAGTTCCTGCATAAAATTATGCAAATGTTGCGCGTAGAATTTCGAAAATTTTCTCAACCTGATCGACTAGGAGTTGCCTTTCAAAACATTGCACCCAAAAGCAAACCACAACGCAAAAAAGTACAAGCTTAGATGTACTGTAGCTACGGTAAAAGTTTCCCAAAAAAACTATTATGCAGTAGTAGGGAGTGTCTACGTATACTGTTTCTTTTTTTCGAGTGTATTTCTACTTAAAATACTATAACTAGCAATGCCTTTAAAATATACTTTTCTTGAGGAAATAAAATTGAAATAGGTCAAGCATATAATTACCCTTTGTAAAGTTTTTCGCCATCTTGATTTTATATAAATATTTAGGCGGCTTTTACAGTTAGGAAGGAGTTCCTTTTGAAACTGCAGCAGAAACATTTGTGCTTGCCATAAAATGATTTTCCTAGCAAAACTGCAAAATGCCTTTTCACAAATTAACAGACTTTCTGGCACAATATTTATGATTATGGTGCAAAGATAGAAGGAATAATACTGCACTGCAGCCACACTCTTCCAAAAAGTTACTTTGTTTTTATAAAACTATAGAGCAACAACAATTCACAGTTTAAGGCTGCCGTTGACTTCTGATATCGATGTTTTCTGAAAGATATTTTCCAGATATAATTCCCAGAGCACTTTTGCGAATCTTCAAAACAGAAAAAATGGGGTGGCCAACGCCTCAGAGAATTGCATATACGTTTCTAAACGAATTTTCACAACACCAACTGCATCTTTGTTCGTCATTCTCTCGCACCAACACATATTGGAAGTATTAAGACATCCTTTTTTGCCGTTGCAAATGTGCATTGAAAAAGGGATATGCAGGGTGCCGTTATAAGAAGCAGACACTACCTAATCTAAGTCTGAAAAATGAAGTTGAAACGAAACATGTAAAATGCAAGCCAAAACGTGCACTCCCTTTACTGTTACGTGAAATCGAAAATTTCAAAGAGAAACATGCAGTCTAACGCAAAATAAAAGATTTATTCCTTTACTCTAATAATAGATTGCTGGGAATCTCGATAGCGAATGCCGCAGAAGTCTGGCTTTGGCAGGCAAAATTTCAAATTCAACCCCACCAATGTATACAAAGCAAACAGACCGTTTAGCTGTTGGTTGTAGTTTTTGGTAAATGATACTGTGGAGCAACGCGGAATCCGTTAAGGTTTCGAAATACAGCCACTTATTTCTGCTGACTTGCTAGCAAATGGTGTATCCCTCTTCAAAGTTGAGTGCTATTGTTCTTAAAAAGCAGAGTGAACATTGGAGAGTATATAAGTGACACTATATTGTATGCTCTACAGCGTAGGCATATTCAAGAAAAAGTTAACTAGAAAGGCCAAGTGTTGAACTGACATAAGAATTTGATTTGATTAATTTCTTTGTGGATAATAGGAACATGTTACAGCTTTTTTATTGATTCTGTTCATTTTTTTTAATTTGCCTGAAAATCAAAACTGCCAATATACATCACAAAAAATGTCCCAAAATATGCGCTGACTTGTCGCAGTGCAAACCAAAATCTCTTATTATTGCACCAAATTAGCGTACACGTAGCACAGCCTCACTGCTCAGAATGTTCAAAAAGTAAAAATGAAAAGTGGTTGGTTCACTTTATGCATGCGATTCCATATTATGAATACTTCACAACCAAAATCCATTTTATCTTGTTGGAAAAAATATACTTACAAGCAACAGTTTAAACAGAGGATAGAGAAAGTGGCAATGCGATAATACGGACCCAAATTTCATCCTATGCCCTATCATCTACTCTGCCAGTGCCTATTTTAACTTGCTTATGCATATTTTGTTCATATTACTGATCTTCCATGCATAACTTTTTTTGAAAAAGTTTTTCTCAAGGGCATAGCAGCCTATACGCGAACAAATCTAAATCTTCGAATCACACAGCGTGGCAACACTTGAAACCCGAGTGGTCCCGGTTGTCCCCATAAAAAAGGGGCATGATTTTTTTACTCGCTATAGAGATACACTAAATCTATATTAATTCATCCTCATAATGAAAATTCTTTAGGCTGTGGCTTATTTTTTTAATTTAATGCTATTCTACTTCGTGTATGTAAACGGTCAAGCGATTTCGTGATTATAGAAGTAGCCTCGAGTAAGTTTTAACCTTCAGGAAATTTCGGGAAACTTATTACCGCTAGTTGAGTGACTACTGAGTCACCTCTTTTACACCACTCAAAAAAATACTTCATCGAATCAACGAAACAATGATTAGTAGAATGCGGGTTAATCCATCCATCTCACACAAACTGCCACGCTCATTGCAATAGAGTGTTTCTAAGTCAGGGTAAACAATTTATTCGTACAGAAGTTGAAAAAATACAACAAATAATGTAATCATTAGCATCATGTTATTAAATCAAATAAAAAATTCATTTTTGCTGCAAGACATATTTGAAAAAATAAAGTATGAATAAAACAGCAGCAAATACGATATTTAATTTTAAATAAAAACTTTTCCACGAGTTCCTCTACAGTTAGAATAGAAAAACAAACTGGAATTGCTAAAATCTCACGCAGTATCCAAGCTCTCACTTAATGAACAAGATTTCTCCTCATTTGTAGCTTTTTTACGAAAAAACTTTGTAATTTTTAGCACAGATCCCTGGTGGTCCGTGGTAACTTTTCTATTTCGCTTTTTTGATATTCCCACTTTTTGCTCTACTTTTTTGATTTTATAAGATGAATTTTCAGTTATGGTGGGTAACTTTTGCAACTCTGATTGGTCACTGCTTATATTTACACTTTTTATAGTTGCTGATGAGGGGATTGTATCTACTTCATCTTTTTTAAACATTGCTGAGTCACGAATTTCGGAATGAATTTCTTGCTTTTTTTTTCCAAATAACTTAGAAAGCTGCAATGCGTGATATTCAGCTTTAGGTAGGGTGCATTCAAACGAATTATTCTTAATCGCAGAAACCAAAGAAGGGACTTCATAAAATATCACATTTTCTCGACCTGAACAAAGAGTAAAACAAGTCCTTCATATTTTGCATATTTTATCTTTGTGGAAAGAAACATAATTCTGCTATTAATTTGATAAGAATACTCTATACTCACCCTCCATGGCATAGCAAATAAAACAGATCCTTTAAGGTAAGGGAAACACATCGAATAGAAATCACACTTTTTTAGACAATTTTACAATGTAAAACTCAAATGATTGTTCTCGAAGATTGGTTAGGATAACAAAAATGCTTGTATGGGTGGTTATGGCAAGTAGCGCAACCAGATAAAATCAAAAAATGGATATTCGACAATATTGTAGCTAGATTAAAACTAATTTAACATTTACGTACAAAAGTTACACGATTCTCGAAGAATAGTTGTGATGCAGGTTTTATATTGAACAGAGGAGCAATTCAGCCAAGAAGAAGCTGTAGAAAAAGTTAGAAATACCGGCATCCTAAAATTTCATAAGAACAGAAAAAGAGAAAATTTATAGGTTACCTCAAATATCACATTATGGGAGAATAAATCTACAAGCCGATATTCGCTCATGAACTAAAAGTAAAAAATAGCAGGTGGGAAAATATTACACATTATCTGAAGGAATTGCATTGCAAAAATAAACAGCGATATCACAGAAATCAAGAATTTTCAAGAAAATCAGGAATGCAATTTCATCATATGTATCAATATGTTTTTCGTTGTTAGTTTTGAATATTCAAATATGATCAAAGCGCTTAAGGTATCTCCACAAATGATTTCCCAATATTAAATAAGAAGAGAAAAAGATCATGTCTCGACGTTTAAAAATTCTATTCTCTCTAACAACAAAAATATACTGAGTTTGAATAATCCCTAAGAGAGTAGAAAGTAGAATTAGAAATACGTAAATAAAGAATAGAATTAATTCATTATGAATAATAAACAGCACAATTCATACCGCAAAAATTAATGAAAAAATCATAAAGTAGCGACCAAAACGTAAACTTTACAAAAGAAATAAAAACTTTTTTCCAAATATTCTCATTTTAAGTAAGAGTTAATGGAACTTATGTTGATGCATTATTAGCAAACAATACTCTATTGTAACATCAAAAGAAAAAGTAGTTTCCTCTTGCATTCACCTATGATGAATTTCACTAATAGTTGTAGAATCACTCGCCATTGTTAATATAGTGAATGACCACCATTCTTCACCTTCTTTTACCGAGCAATCATAGAGGCCTACAAAGTAATCGCACACATTTTCCATCCTTAACAACGTTTTAACGTATACAATATATTCTTAATTCTCTCTCAGTAAATAGTGCAGGTAGGATAAAACATAAATACAGCGTCATACCTGCCATCATAATAGGTGCTTCAAACTCAGTCAAAACACTTCTACCAAAGTGTAGCCAATCAAAAGAAGTGTGATCACCTAAAAATAACGTAGATGGAGCATATTGTAAAGGTTACTTCGTTTACGTTTAGAAATAGCAAAGATATGAAATAAATTTATTTTTATGCAAACTATTTTGGAAACAAAAGTTATTGACTACCTTCGATATACAGGGTACAAATTAGATGCCAAAATGGGTTTAATAGAAAATACAAGATAATAAAAATTCATGATTTGTACCGCTATTCTCTGCTTTAACAGGAAATTCTTTTTTTTCTATTATCTCCTGTGAATGTGTTTCTTCTTTTATATCATCCGCACCCAGATTCTATAAGGAGATGAGAAATCACATAAATTAACCAAAAAATAACACGCTGAAACAGCAGTTCAAAATACTCCAACAAAAAAACGTACTTTGATGTTCAACTTTTCATCCTTAATAGAGTCCAATGCTTTTGTAGTATCACAGCAAGGAATAGTTTTCTCTAAAAAATCAGGAAAAAAGGTAATACGGTATTATCAAGCATGCCTATACTTCTAGTGTGTAATGTACGTAAACATGATCTCAGTCATAAAAAAAAACATTGTGGGTAGCTATATATGAACGTATCACTCCTTCGAGTTAATAATAAAAAAATCGTTAAGTATAAATTGCGTTGCAAATGTGTGATTTTTAGTCACTCTGACAGCCATATATATGTAATTAATAAAAATTAGATTCTGTTGACAATACACCCTCTTAAAAATATAGTACGTTCACAAACACCGCAGTAATTCTATTTTCTCAAATTCAAATAACCTTTTTAAAAAAAGTACTATATGTTCTAGTTGGTAAACACAACAACAAAACAAAACTTAAGCCATTTCAAAAAAAGAAATGAAAAAGATTGAAGAAGTAAGTGCGTGCTGAAAGGCATTGTCTTTAAGAATGTCTTGAAATGAATCTTTATGCATGATTCCTAGTAGCTAGTCTGAAATAGAGCATGTAAACCTAATGATTATACGTTCCAACAGTATTTAAACTTAGCCCAGGCATACGTTAGTGAAAAGGTCATGATACATGCTAGTAAATTTAGTACGCTTACTACCTTCCAGATTCTGCTTTACTCTAAAAAAATAAGGAATTTTGGCTGCTTTTCCAACAGTGTGTCTAGTTTTCCATTCATAAAAACCATCGGCCATAACGATGCATCGATTTGAATTGGCGTATCGCCTGTAAGCAGGATGAATTTCATAAAAATAATTCTTATTCAGTTGCACCACGATTTCCTTAACGTGTACATTTTGGAATTTGAAACTTATACCTATACATTATATTAGAATTCCAAATATTGCTGTTGTTCGATGACTTAAAAAAAATTCTTTCGGTTGAACAATAATTTCTTATAGTCTTACACTACGCCATTGATCATTAAAGAGTGAAAACATGTTTCGCTCTACGTAGCAAATTAATCGATTTTTCGAAAAAAAATTCGTAGGATCTTATAAAAGAATAAAAAATACGGTACAGACCGATAGAGAGGACTTGTTGCAACAGTTTCACTTCTCGCGTTGATTGTATTGTAAGAGTCTTCAAATCGTTTATTGGTTTGCGCCGCAAAAGGAGGAGACAGTCCCCACTGGGCGGCACATACTTCTCTATAATTTGGTGAACGTTCTACAACGATTAAAGTTTTGCTTTTTGGTGTCATGTTGTATCTGATTTACAGAGAAATAAACTTTACGCATGTTTAAAACACACAAATTCCATACGAGGGGAAGACAAGCACTTTACAATCGGCTAATAGGCTGGCACAGAGGAAATTCTCAAAACAGTAAAGGGTTGAGTTGGTTAGGGTTAGTGGAGTGCAACTAAGTAGCTCGGTGGACATGAAAGCATACTTTATTCTGCTACGCTAAACTATTTAATGAGACTTAAAAACTGAAACAGCATCTTAGTTGTAATTGTGTATACAGATAAGATTTTCATACATAGTCGAACTAATTTAACATGCATTTGCTAACTTTGGGCGATACAAGTGAATTTGTCGCATTTCTGATGCCTTTGAGATCCTCCGAACTTTATTGGGATGTAACGTACACGCCGTGCGACCACACATTTCTGAGAGATGAGACAGTCAGTCCTCTAGTAAATTGTAAAATCTATCGGATTCTGCCGACATAATTGTGCTCGCAAAGGCATGAGCAAATCGAAACGCTACATGAAAGTAAAAAATGTGTGCCCAGTAAAAATTTAATTCTTTCGTTCAATAAAGAAAGAGAACACGGTAATAAAACAATGCCAGACAGAATATATCAAAAGAAGCTTAGCATGCTACATCTACATGATATCTCAACATCTATTTTACAAAGAAGGGCATATTAGGCGAAAAAAGAATATTTGAAAGTGGTCGCAACGCTTAATCTAGTCTTCTGCAAAAGTTGAAGGAGCATCATCCCTATTTTTCGTCAAAGCTATGGAACAGTTGAAGGCTAAACTTTTTTATCACTTTTGTGAAGTACATGATAGAAAATATGCACTTTTATTTACGGCGCTATAGTTTTCCCAAATCTCCCTAGAGATGATCATGCTGCAGAATAGTACTCTATTTATATTTCCGTTTTCAATGGCTTTTTGAATTCCAAAAAAAATGATGAAGGCTAAGTTTGAGATCCATCGAGTTTTCAGCAAGTGCGGCTTCTTTAAAGCAAAGAATGCTGATAAATTTGTGCCGCTATAATTCGGCGGAATGTAAATGTTCCTCATTACACAAACTATCTCATTTATAAATGAAAATAATAAAAAGTCATTGAGAAAGGGGATTCTTGGATAATTTTTTCAAATAAGTGTATCTGCCTATTCGGCTGCATCCGTCTTTATGAAGCTTCATTCCATAAAGAACGTACGCGTTTTCAAATTATGGCATGACGTGAACCCATCTCTTTGCACACATATTTTCCCAGAAATAGGTGGATGTCCATGTACTCATTTTACTTTGCATTTGATACTACGCGCTATCGTTTCCGTTTGAGTGCAATGAAAAATTAGCTTTTACACCAGAGAGTTGTGTCGTATTGAGTATAAATTTGGTTGGCATGCATTATGTGATGCACCACCAAAAGTTGAGGCTGGTCATGAAAAAAAAGGGAGTTCAACATTATAGTGCATTTATTATTGCCTAGGTATACGAAGTACCCATAGACTAGAAATTTTGCTGCGCTAATGTTTCTATATAATTGACCAAACAGAAAAAAGAAAAGTTGGATGGAGGTGGCGGCTGACATTGCTATTTACACGTACAGAGCAGCACAGCGCCTGGTACATTATCAACATTTTAATGGAGAGAAAATGTACAAAGAAAAATACTTTGCTCTTAAACTTAAGCTATGCTAAGTAGGCGAGGATTACAGAAAACTCGGGAAGCGTAACAATTTTGCTTTGTACATTAATATGAAAATGCGGTAATTGTTAACTAGTATTTGCTCAACTATGCTTAGTAATATCGTAGAATACCAAAGAGAGAGTTTTAAAAAAATTTCTTAGGCTTTACGGAAGCGACTAAAATTTTCATTGCAATTTTCAATTAAGTGATGACGCCAACTGTCCAGAGTGTTTGGAGAAACTTGGTGCTTACAAAGGAAGCAACTGCTGGCAGACTGAACTGTGCGATTACTCCCTAACAAAATGAAAAAGAAGAGCAAGTAGCACTGTATCAAAAACGCATTTATGAGTTTTCTCTCAACATTGTTCTATCAATTCTAAATCGAACACAAACAAAATTAAAGCGTGCGAAAAATAGTTTGAAAGAAAAACCATAGCTAAACCTGATTTTGCTATCGTTAATTGCACAACACATGTTCAACAACTGTGTAAAATACATCAACTTATAGTTTGAAATACAAGGAATTATAACTTCTTAATGCAGAGAATGTATTAATATCCTTGTTTTCTGAAGTTGGAATATAGTATAGGAAAGTAAACAGAAGTATGCATAAGTCAATGAAGTGTGCTCATCTAGCATAATTTCAATAAAATTATTTTAAAACACACTCTCAAAGTCACTTCTCTGTTCTTACCTAAAACAGGAAAAGCTTTTTATGATCACGAAGTAACACCCATAAGAAATGCATACATAGTTTTTATACCCTCAGCCTCCTCTTTCACTTAACAGTCTTTTTTTGTATTCATTTCTTTTTTCTCATCCTTCAATTCTCTCCCGCTCGTTTTCAATTCTCTCCTCCTCTCCCAGCGTCATCCTCAGGTCATTCCCAATAAAATAACAAAAGGAATTTTCTTTGTTCCACTTGTCTATCTGTCAATCATCCTACACACTGTACACAGAGCTATTTTATCAAACATTTCCAACTCTTTTGAAAACACAGAAATCATCAACAAATCAACCACATACAATTACATTATTTATCTTTAGGATTTCACATATAACTGGAAAATGTAACGAAAAATAACTTTGAAAAAAAAGAAAATTTCAACGCACCAGCACATTCTCGAGCCTTGTGTCGCCGCATACGTTCTTTAGATACAAAAACACCGCATCTATATTAAAAAATTTAATTAAAAAAAAATAGAAACTCCCAAATATGTTAATTCTATGCAAAAACAACGAAGTGTAAACTGAAGAAACAGTCTTGAAAAGAAAAAGAAAAATTAGTTCGTCAAAACATACATGCGTAAATACATATTTCTTTCTTATTTGACATCTATTTTATCCAGAAAAAGAAAATCTTTTCTTAAACATGCACCTTATAGAAATAGTTAAGAACAAAAAAATAAAAACAGGGACTATATATAATCTTCATCCAATTTATAAAAAAAAGGTCTTTCCAATTTCTAAATATTTTTTACAAAATTCTTCTATTATGTGAAAAAAATTATATTAGCATTTATAGAAATATCTCTTTTTAAACATATTCCTTATCCTTCTCCATACTAACATTTTTTATTAAAAAAACTAAAAATATACAGAATACTCTCTTCAATATATAAAAAAGATGTTCTCTTTTAAAAATGCATTATTTCTTCACTTTTTTTTCTCTTTTTCAACATTTTGACATCATTTAAGAAATTTGTTTTCCAAAAAAAAAAATCTTACTTTTTACATTTATCAAACATATCTTTTCGAAAGCATTCAGTGGCAAAATGTTCACTACAAAACATAATTTCAATAACCTAAAAAAAAATGAAGTAAAAAATAGAAGATCAACTTTACACTTTTTTTAATAAAAGAAACAAATGCATGTATTTTTTATAATTTTCCTTCAAAAAATGTATATCTAAAAAATATTTTAATTAAGTTTTTTTCTTCATCTGAAGGGATTAACCATATTTATAGTGAAGATGATACATTAAATAATACAAAATCCTCCGCCTCCTCCCCCTTAAAAACAAATAAAAATTTTTGCTTTTTTCTCCACTCATGAAATGTATAGTAGTATGTCCATTCGTTTCCTTAATTGTCCCCATTTTCTTTGCTTCTCAAAAAAAAAACTTTTTTTATATTCTGCTTATTCTATTGTTCTTCCCCTTTATTTTTTCCTCTCGCCTGTTTTGTCTATACTAAATATCCTTTATAAAAAAAGATAGGAATATGTGTCTATTTAAATAAAATTTAAAAAAAGAAAGAAAGCGAAATTGAGAGAGTTTCCCTAATGTATGAAGTATTCTCTTTATTTATAGGCATATTCTATATATATACTACTTCTTTTTTTAAAATTTCTCTTTTCCAATGCATTTACTACTATATTTTATAAATACTAAAATAGAGAGTTTTCATTTCATATTTATTAGCATGTATGGTCTATCCACATACATAATCACAGAAAGGACAACTCATCAGCATGGGGCAGCCACCATTCCAATGAAGTTCTAAACCTTTTTCAGTAAAACAAGGATCTTGTTGCAAACAAAATTCACAAGTACTGCATACACATTCAATAAACTTGTCTTTAGTAAAATTTAATAGATATATCTACATATTTTTTTATGTCTTTCTCTTTTATTTTCACATTAAAATAGTACTTTCTTCTAAGC
The DNA here is from genome assembly GCA_015476325.1 of Cardiosporidium cionae. Classification (NCBI taxonomy): domain Eukaryota; phylum Apicomplexa; class Aconoidasida; order Nephromycida; genus Cardiosporidium; species Cardiosporidium cionae. The sequence continues at coordinate 101,422 of JADAQX010000081.1, forward strand.
TCTCGATTTCTACTCGCAGGTAGTAGTACTTTGCATTTTAAACATGCTTTGAGTCACCCCATTAATTTCTTTCTTTCTTCTTCTTCTTCTATTGTTATTCTCTCTAAGTAAATCTCTTATATAAACATGCGCACACGCTCTCCTCTTTCTTCTCCAATCAAAAACATCATTTTTTTTCTTCTTCTTCTTCCTCTTCTTTTGTAAATATATAATAAAAAAAAATTCTTACAATGGAGAGAGCGGCACTTCTTGTGATGATGAACCTGCTCGAATAACTTCTCCCTTTCAAATATATATAAAAAGAAAAATAAAATAAAAAAACACAAAGAAAGAACAGAGATATATATAAAAAAAAACTTAATACACTAAAAGTAAAAAAAAAATGTGTCACTCTAGAATTTCTCTTCTTTCTTTTTTTTTAAGTTCATGGTTTTCTTACTTCTTTTTCATGTGGAGTAGAAGTGGTTGAATACGTTGGAGAAACATTGAAAGAGTAAGAAGATTTCCTTGAATTTATCGCCTTATATATAAAAAGAAAAAGAATTTCTTGAATACACTTCAAAATAAAAATAGAATTTCTTTCGAAAAAAATTTTTTTTTCCCTACACTTTCAGTTACCTCCTTTTGTGCTGCAGGTAAATTATTTTGGAAATTTGATATAAATTCTTTCAATTCTTCAATTTCATCAAGAATCATAACTAAATCGATGGTTGCTCTTCTAACTTGTTCATTCGAATTTGTAATTCCTTTTGTACAAACTTTTATTATATCCTATATTGAAGTTTAAAAATAAATTGCAAAGAAAAATTAAAAAAAGAACAAGAGAAATACTGAGAAGCAAAAAAAAAGAAATTAAGAAGAAAAACTGAAACAAAAACTAAAAAATAAACATGTAAAAACATATTTACAAAAAATAAAAACAAAAATAACTCAAAATTAAATTTAAAAGTAATTTCTTTTTTATAAATCTTGGCATGTACAATTCCATGTATCCAATTGTTTTTTAAAACATTAAAATTGTTTATTTCTTTTCTCTTGTTGATGTATTTTTTGTCTTCTTTTATCAACAAAAAGAGTAATATATACAATCCAATTTTTTATATGAAATAATATAATTTTTGTTACTGAAATGGGAACGCCTGTTGGTTCAGGAGGATTTACACAATGATAAAATTTTATGAGATCTCTCAAAAGAAGAATCCAATTAATAAAAGATCTAAAAGAAATTTGAGTAACTTAAATAAAAATTAGAGTCTAGAAAAAATGATTAAAACGAAATACATACATCTTACTAGAGAAATAAAAACACTACTTTGTAAAAATTTAATAAACTTATAAAAAGATTTTTAATAAAAAAAAATCCACAAATAAAACAGATTATATTTAAAGCAACAACTAAACAAAAAAATGATTTCTTGTTTTAATGTATTTTACTGCTCTTCATTCTTTTTTATTTATATATATAAATTTTTCTCATTGTAACACTTTCAAATTTGTAAAGAAATTTGTATAGAAAATGTGCTCATCCCTCTTTTGTACATCGCAATTTTTATTGTTTATTTTGAACATTTTAAATTAATTTTTAAAAACGTATTTTCCTTTTATAAAAAAAAAGCATAGTTTCTCTGCTTTTCTTCTTTAAAAAAAAATTATGTCAAACTTTTATTTGCACACTCGCTCTCTCTTCATTTGAAATTCCAAAAAATAAAAAGGAAACCGTTTCGTATTTTTTTCATTTCTCTGTGCATTCCTTTTTCTCTTCTCAGTTCCTTTGTTCTCATTTCTTCAATTCTCCTCCTCTCCACTTCAAATCTCTCTCTTTTCTCTTTCTCTCTCTTTTCAATTTCTCTCTCTTTTAAATTTCTCTCTCTCTTCAATTTCTCTCTGTCTAATCTTTTCGCTCTCTCTCATCCCCCCTTTTCTCTCTCTCTCTCCTTCTTCTTACCTC